>CM065592.1:447830291-447935309 GCA_033119425.1 Bufotes viridis
TCAAATGATAGATTTTTTTCTGGGGTGAAAATAAATTGTCAGAATACCAATCCCTAAATCAGTGGTTTTATTTGATGCTGGCCAAGTGTAATATTGGGCGTAAAAGGATAGATTTTATTTCTGGGATACAATTCAATTGCCAAAATACCAATCCCATAAATCTTTTGTTACAGCTGTGGCTGGCCAAGTGTAATACTGTCTGTCAAAGGATAGAATCTTTTCTTGGGGTAATATTAATTGCCAAAATAACAATGCCTTAAATCTGGGGTTCTAGCTGTGGCTGGCTAAGTTTAATACTGTCCGTCAAAGGATAGATTTTTTCATGGGTGAAAATAAATTGCCAGAATACCAATTCCCCAAATCAGTGATTTTAGCTGATGCTGGCCAAGTGTAATATTGTGCGTAAAAGGATAAAAAAAAATTCTGGGGTGAAATTCAATTGCCAAAATAAAAATCCCTTAAATCAGTGGTTTAAGCTGTTGCTGGTCAAGTGTAATACTGTGCGTAAAAGGATAGATTTTATTTCTATGGTGAAATTCAATTGCCAAAATACCAATTCTCTAATCTGGTGTTCCAACTGTGGCTTGCTAAGTTTAATACTGTTTGTCAAAGGATAGATTTTTTTCTGGGGTTAAATTCAATTGCCAAAATACCAATCCCCTAAATTTGGTGTTCCAGCTGTGGCTGGCTAAGTTTAATACTGTCCTTCAAAGGATAGATTTTTTTCTGGGGTGAAAATAAATTGCCAAAATACCATTCCCTTAAATCAGTGGTTTTAGCTGTTGCTGGCCAAGTGCAATACTGAGCGTAAAAGGACAGATTCTATTTCTATGGTGAAATTCAATTGCCAAAATACCAATTCTCTAAATCTTTTGTTCCAACTGTGGCTGGCTAAGTTTAATACTGTGCGTAAAAGGATAGATTTTATTTCTGGGGTTAAATTCAATTGCCAAAATACCATTTCTCTAAATCTGGTGTTCCAACTGTGGCTGGCTAAGTTTAATACTGTTTAGTAACATAGTAACATGGTATATAAGACCGAAAAAAGGCATTTATCCACCCAGTTCGGCCTGTTTCCTATAAGTTGATCCAGAGGAAGGCAAAAAACCCCTGTGAGGCAGAAGCCAATTTTCCCCACTTATGGGGAAAAAATTCCTTCCCGACTCCAATCAGGCAATCAGAATAACTCCCTGGATTAACAATCCCTCTCTAGTAGCTGTAGCCTGTAATATTATTACACTCCAGAAATAAATCCAGTCCCCTCTTGAATTCCTTTATTGTACTAACCTTCACCACCTCCTCAGGCAGAGAGTTCCATAGTCTCACTGCTCTTACAGTGAAGAATCCTTTTCTATGTTTGTGTACAAACCTTCTTTCCTCCAGACGCAGAGGATGTCCCCTCGTCACAGTCACAGTCCTGGGGATAAATTGATGATGGGACAGATCTCTGTACTGACCCCTGATATATTTATACATAGTTATTAGATCTCCCCTCAGTCGTCTTTTTTCTAAAGTGAATAACCATAATTTTGATAACCTTTTAGGGTACTGTAGATCCCTCATTCCAGTTATTACTTTAGTTGCCCTCCTCTGAACCCTCTCCAGCTCTGCTATGTCTGTCTTATTCACAGGAGCCCAGAACTGTACACTGTACTCCATGTGTGGTCTGACTAGTGATTTGTAAAGTGGTCATATGTTCTCATCACGGGCATCTCTGCCCCTTTTGATGCAACCCATTATCTCTTTGGCCTTGGCAGTAGCTGCCTGACACTGGTTTTTGCAGCTTAATTTGCTGTTTATTAAAATTCCTAGATCCTTGTCCATGTTAGTGTTACCGAGTATTTTACCATTTAATATGTAAGGGTGACTTGCATTATTCCTTCCTATGTGCATAACTTTACATTTGTCAGTGTTAAACCAGTGTTTGTCAAAGGATAGATTTTTCTGGGGTTAAATTCAATTGCCAAAATACCAATCCCCTAAATTTGGTGTTCCAGCTGTGGCTGGCTAAGTTCAAAACTGTCCGTCAAAGGATAGATTTTTTTTCTTGGGGTAATATTAATTGCCAAAATAACAATCCCCTAAGTCATGTGTTCCAGCTGTGGCTGGCTAAGTTTAATACTGTCCGTCACAGGATATATTTTTTTCTGGGGTGAAATTCAATTGCCAAAATACCAATCACCCAAATCTGGTGTTCTAGCTGTGGCTGGCTAAGTTTAATACTGTCCGTCACAGGATATATTTTTTTCTGGGGTGAAATTCAATTGCCAAAATACCAATCCACTAAATCAGTGGTTTTAGCTGTTGCTGGCCAAGTGTAATACTGTGCAAAAAAGGATAGATTTTATTTCTGGGGGGAAATTCAATTGCCAAAATACCAATCATCTAAATCTGGTGTTCCAGCTGTGGCTGGCTAAGTTTAATACTGTCCGTCACAGGATAGATTTTTTTCTGGGGTGAAATTCAATTGCCAAAATAACAATCCCCTAAATCGGGGTTCCAGTAGTGAATGGCTAAGTTTAATACTGATCGTCTAAGGAAAGATTTTTTTCTGGGGTGAAATTCAATTGCCAAAATACAAATCCCCTAAATCAGTGGTTTTAGCTGTTGCTGGCCAAGTGTAATACTGTGCGTAAAAGGATAGATTTTTTTACTAGTGTGAAATTCAATTGCCGAAATCCCAATCTCCGAAATCTGGTGTTCCAGCTGTGGCTGGCTTAGTTTAATACTGTACGTCAAAGATTAGATTTTTTTCTGTGGTTAAATAAAATCCCTGAAATAGAAATCCTAAACATCTGTGCTTTCCGCTCTTCCTCTCCAAGTGTAATTCTGTCTGCATTAGGGTATATTACATTCAGCGTGTCAGCGTCTAAATACAAGGCCTGAAAAATGCATTTCCAAGTGTAATTCTGCCCGTAAAGGATACCTTTTAGCCAGGGCTTAATTACTAGTCTTAAAATTGTTATCCCCCTAATCTGTGGTTTCTGCTGTGTCTGTATTAGTGTAATACAGTACATAAATAGATAGCTAGATAGTGTTAGGTGCCTGCAAATAAAGGCCTTAATTTGAACTCTATACATTGGACCAAATAAGTTTTTCCTTATTGTGGTGAATGCTAACACTGAGGAAAACATCTAATAAGGGACGGGGACATGGTCGTGGTGGTGTTAGTGGACCCTCTGGAGGTGGGGAGGACATGGCCGTTCTGCCATGGCTACACATCCTAGTGAACCAACTACCTCAGGTCCCAGTAGATGCCGGAATCTTCAGCGATATTTGGTCGGGCCTAATGCCGTTCTAAGGATGGTAAGGCCTGAGCAAGTACAGGCGCTAGTCGATTGGGTGGCCGACAGTGGATCCAGCAGGTTCACATTATCTCCCACCCAGTCTTCTGCAGAAAGCGCACAGGTGGCGCCTGAAAAACAAGCCTATCAGTCTGTCATATCACCCCCATGCATTTCAGGGAACCTGTCTGAGCCTCAAGTTATGCATCAGTATCTTATGCTGTTTGAAGAATCTGCTGGCAGGGTTTCCCAAGGGCCTCCACCTAGCCCTTCCCCAGCAGTGGAAGACATAGAATGCACTGATGCACAACCACTTATGTTTCCTGATGAGGACATGGGAATAACACCTCATCGGAGTCAGCACGTCTCTGATGATGATGAAATACAGGTGCCAACTTCTGTGTCTTTCTGCAGTGTGCAGACCGAACAGGAGGTCAGGGAGGAAGACTGTGTGGAAGACTAGGGATGAGCGAACCCGAACTGTATAGTTCAGGTTCGTACCAAATTTTGGGGAGTTCGGAACCCGGACCCGGACCCGGACCGAACATATTCAAAAAGTTCGGGTTCGTTGTTTGGCGAATTCTTTATGCTTTCTGAAGGGCTGCACAGCAGCCAACTCAGCTAGCGTTTTACTTCTTGCCCTAAGAAGCCATCACAGCCATGCCTACTAATGTCATGGCTGTGATTGGCCAAGTGCAGCATGTGACCCAGCCTCTATTTAATCTGGAGTCATGTAGCGCCGCACGTCACACTGCTTTGATTAGTGTAGGGATAGGACGCAGCTGCTTTGAGGGCGAGATTAGGCAGGGAAAACTCAGCAATAACACCTAATGAAGTGATCGATCTACAGCTGAGAATCATTCAACTTCTGCTAATTAATTGCTCAGCGGTTTTTAGGCTGCACATAGCGTTTTTCTGTCACTTTTTTCTGTGGTGATCGGCGACCATTTTGTGTCTTGTGGTGCTCCAGCACAAGCTGCCACCAAGTCCATCAATACTATTTTTTTATTTATTTTTTGCTATATCCTACATCAGGTGCATGGCTGTGCTTATTGTCACCCCTAGAAACTCAGGATAGAAATTTCTATATTTTATTGAGGGGTTAAATTCAATTGCCAAAATAGAAATCCCCTAAATCTAGTGTTCCAGCAGTGGCTGGCTAAGTTTAATACTGTGCATAAAAGCAGAGATTTTATATCTGGGTGAAATTCAATTCCCAAAATACCAATCCCCTAAATCTGGTGTTCCAATTGTGGCTGGCTAAGTTTAATACTGTCCGTCAAAGGATAGATTTTTTCTGTGGTGAAGTTCAATTGCCAAAAAGCAATCCCTAAATCTGGTGGCCCATCAGTGGCTGGCCAAGTTTAATAGTGTTCGGCAAAGGATATATTTTGTTCAGGGGTGAAATTCAATTGCCAAAATAGCAATACCGTAAATCAGTGGTTTCAGCTGTGGCTGGCCAAGTTTAATAGTGTCCGGCAAAGGATATATTTTGTTCAGGGGTGAAGTTCAATTGCCAAAAAGCAATCCCCTAAATCTGGTGGCCCATCAGTGGCTGGCCAAGTTTAATAGTGTTCGGCAAAGGATATATTTTGTTCAGGGGTGAAATTCAATTGCCAAAATAGCAATACCGTAAATCAGTGGTTTCAGCTGTGGCTGGCCAAGTTTAATAGTGTCCGGCAAAGGATATATTTTGTTCAGGGGTGAAATTCAATTGCCAAAATAGCAATACTGTAAATCTGGTGTCCCAGCAGCGGCTGGCCGTGTTCAATAGTGTCCGGTAAAGGATATATATTTTTATGGGGTTAAATTCAGTTGCAAAAATAGAAATAATGTAAATCTGGTGTTCCAGCAGTGGCTGGCCAAGTTTAATAGTGTCCGGTAAAGGATATACTTTGTTCTGGGGTGAAATTCAATAGCCAAAATAGCAATCCCCTAAATCTTGTTTCCCAGCAGTATCTGGCCAAGTTTAATAGTGTCAGGCAAAGGATATATTTTTTTCTGGGGTGAAATTCAATTGCCCAAATAGCAATACCATAAATCAGTGGTTTCACCTGTGGCTGGCCAAGTTTAATAGTGTCCGGCAAAGGATATATTATTTTCTGGGGTGAAATTCAGTAGCAAAAATAGAAATACCGTAAATCTGGTGTTCCAGCTGTGACTGGACAAGTTTCATAGTGTCCGTCAAAGGATATATTATTTTCTGGGGTTAAATTCAGTTGCAAAAATAGAAATAATGTGAATCTGGTGTTCCAGCAGTTGCTGGCCAAGTTTAATAGTGTCCGGTAAAGGATATACTTTGTTCTGGGGTGAAGTTCAATAGCCAAAATAGCAATCCCCTAAATCTGGTTTCCCAGCAGTGTCTGGCCAAGTTTAATAGTGTCAGGCAAAGGATATATTTTTTCTGGGGTGAAATTCAATTGCCCAAATAGCAATACCATAAATCAGTGGTTTCACCTGTGGCTGGCCAAGTTTAATAGTGTCCGGCAAAGGATATATTATTTTCTGGGGTGAAATTAAGTTGCAAAATAGAAATACCGTAAATCTGGTGTTCCAGCTGTGACTGGACAAGTTTCATAGTGTCCGTCAAAGGATATATTATTTCCTGGGGTGAAATTCAGTTTCAAAAATTTAAATACCGTAAATCTGGTGTTCCAGCTGTGACTGGACATGTTTCATAGTGTCCGTCAAAGGATGTATTATTTTCTAGGGTGAAATTCAATTGCCAAAATAGCAATACCGTAAATCAGTGGTTTCAGCTGTGGCTGGACAAGTTTAATAGTGTCCGGCAAAGGGTAGATTTTGTTCTGGAGTGAAATTATAGTGCTAAAATACAATCGCCTAAATCTGGTGTCCCAGCAGTTGCTGGCCAAGTTTAATAGTGTCCGGCAAAGGATAGATTTTTTTCTGGAGTGAAATTCAATTGCTAAAATAGCAATACTGTTATTCAGTGGTCCAGCTGTGGCTGGCCAAGTTTAATAGTGTCCGGCAAAGGATAGATTTTAAATTGTTGGGTGAAATATTACCATATTTGCCCGGTACAAACCCCTGCACTGAATAACTGACAGGGAACTTACAATTGGCGGTTACATTCTTGCATGAAATAAAGCCTTTTTGGGCTGTGAAGCCAAAGGTAGTCGCCAATAACTGTTTTTGTAGTTTTAATTTTTTTTAACTAACTTAGTGTAGACCCCAAAACATTGGGAAAATATAAAAAATCAAACAAAGTGTAAGTGCACAGTAGTATAACAGTGGTTGGTTGAGGCCGGTATACATGTCTATTCTGCATAAGGTACAAACAATTCCTGTGGGATCCAGGCCTGGTTCTTTTTAATAACCGAAAGCCTTCCCACATTGTCTGCGGACAGGCGGCTGCGCTTGTCTGTGATAATGCCACCAGCCATGCTAAACACACGTTCAGACAATACAGTGGCTGCAGGGTAGGCCAGCACCTCCAAGGCGTAAAGGGCAACCCTAGGACATGTGCCCAATTTGATGACCCAGAAGACCTAGTGACGTAGCTAGAAATGATTGGGCACCACAGGAAATTTTTGAATGGGGCCCCCTCCCCAGTAATTTTGCGCAAACCCCTTCCTTTTATGCCACTATGCCTGTGGCTTCTAAAGATCGCTCTCTCAGATCAGGCCCAGAAGCTGTTCCATTCGCTTTCTACACTGTCTATACTTCCACTGTATATAATTTCATTGTATAATACTGTTAGTCCTCCTCCTCCTCCTGGATGGGCCCTTTCTAGGCTATGCCCCAAACAGTTGCTTTCCTGCTTCCCTGTAGCTATTCCCCTAGGCAGACCCATCAGTGAGTACGCGTACTGTTCCACCATGTTGCTGAAATGCTGCCTCCTGCTAAGATGTTCCAGATCTGCTGGTGGTGCAAGTTGTTGTGGCGTGATGACAAAGTTTTTCCACATTTTGCTCATGCTAACCCTGCCTTCTGAGGTGTTGCTGGTGACCCAGCTGCATTGGCAAATACTTCCTCCTCTTTCTCTGCCTTCACCTTGTGCTTCCACTGTGTCCCCGATGTCAGGTGTGAATGCCATCAGCAGCGTGTCTACTAGCAGGCTCATCTTCCTATTACACTCCAGTGAGGGAATTAAGGATGGCACGTTGTCCTTGTAACGGGGATGCAGCAGGGTGGCCACCCAGTAATCAGCAAAAGTTAGAATGTGGCAGTAACTGGGCGGTTGTTGCACAGGAACTGCAGCATGTAGTCGCTCATGTCTACCAGGCTGCCCAGAGGCAAGGACAAGCTATCCTCTCTGAGGGAGGTATATCGTCTGTGTCCTCTGTATCCCCAGCGTTCCTCCTACTCCTCTTCCTCATCCTGCAGAACTGTGCCCTGGCTGGACAATTATGTTCCAGGCCAGGGCCTATGTTGGTGCAGATACCCACCCTCCGAGCCACTTGTATTTGGTTGGCCTTAAGTTAAGGATAAGGCATGTATATAGTTTTGCTTCTTTATATGGTTAGTTTAGCTGCCTTATAGTTATTTTAATATGTTTTTAAGTAAATTTGTAAATAGTTTGTTAATGGTTTGAGTGAAGGGGGTCGGGTGTTGAGTGTGTAGGGTGTGAGGCTGTTTGGGTTTATTTTCCATCCGCTTTCTACTCTGTCTATACTGCCAATGTATCTAATTTCATTGTATAATACTGTTGAGGGGGCCCTGACAAAGTCTTTTAGTCCTCCTCCTCCTCCTGGATGGGCCCCTTCTGGGTCAGGGACACAAAACAGTGTGCTTCCCTGTAGCTACGACCCTGGGCAAACCCATCAGTAAGTACTTGTACTCTTCCACCATGTTGCTGAAATGCTGCCTCCTGCTAAGACGTTCCAGATCTGCTGGTGGTGCAGGTTGTTGTGGCGTGATGACAAAGCTTTCCCACATTTCGCCAATGCTAACCCAGCCTTCTGAGGTGCTGATGGTGACCCAGCTGCCCGTGAGCTGGCTTGGGTGCCACCCTGCTGAGAACACGGTTCCTCCTCATCCTACTTATCCTCCTCATCCTCCCGAACTGTGCCCTGGCTGGATAATTGTGTTCCAGGCCAGGGACTATGTTGATGCAGGAACCAACCCTTCGAGCCACTTGGATGTCACTGGCCTTAAGTTAAGGATAAGGCGTGTATATAGTTTTCCTTGTTTTTTATAGTAAGTTTAGCTGCATTATAGTTATTTTAATATGTTTTTATGAAAATTTGTAAATAGTTTGTTAATGGTTTGAGTGAAAGGGGGGTGGGGGTGTTGTGTGTGTTCGATTAACTGAATTGATTTTCACTGTGTGGTGTTTAGGAATTTATGCACCCCAAATTCAGCCCATGTGGCAGGCAGGGGATGTGTGTCAAACCAGCTATTAACGCACAACACCAGGCCGGGCTGGAGGCTCAGTGGAACCAACCAATGGTCGCTCTGTTGTTCCATGCCTGTCCACAGCTCCTGCGCGGTGTGGGGTTTGTCCCACAAACACACAAGTTTTAAAACAACCTGCTGTCGTTTCCCCTAGCTGTGCTGCTGTGGGTGGTGAAGGTGTTACGCTGAGTGGATGAGGAGGAGGTAGAGGAGGAGGAAGCCGATTAGGAGGAGGAGGAGGTAACAGGATACAAAGAGAAATGCCCAGCAATCCTCGGGGCGGAAGGACATTTGCAAAAATGCTATCTGCCTTTGGGCCAGCCGCTACATTTACCCACTGTGTTGTTGGTTATGTGGACGTTGCCACAGATAGCGTTGTGCAGTGCACACTTGATTTTGTCCGCCACTTGGTTGTGCAGGGAAGGGATGGCTCGCCTGCAAAAGTAGCGGCGGCTGGGATACACATACTGTGG
Organism: Bufotes viridis; assembly: GCA_033119425.1. Lineage (NCBI taxonomy): Eukaryota > Metazoa > Chordata > Amphibia > Anura > Bufonidae > Bufotes > Bufotes viridis. The sequence continues at coordinate 447,839,407 of CM065592.1, forward strand.
GATAGCCACTGCCATAGGGTTTTTAAAACTGTCCACCAGACAGAATGACAGCATTTCAAAGGAAGTTTGAAATAAGGCATTCAGAGCCATGGGTAGGGGGTACTTCCTCTTTCTATTTATTTTTCTCTCCAGTGTTTCGGAGATGGACAGCTGATAGCTGAACACTTCCATGGGATTTGGTGATTTGGTGGAGATGCTTGGTGACAAGGACAGATGTGGTGGCGTTGCTGCCACATCCTCTGTTTGCTGGGTGACAGATGCCACTGTCACTCACTTAGGCTCAAGTTTAGATCATTTATTCAGCCTCTTCCTCCGCCTCTCGAGGAACGTTGGGACCTGCCACCCAGAAATAGGAGGATGTGCCACCAACACCACCACCTCCGTCACCAAACATCTCCACCATGTCACACGGCAGCGTTCAGCTCTCCATCTCACAAACCTTGAGAGAAAACGTAAATTCCCACCTAGCCACCCTCGATCCCTGGCCCTTAATGCCAGCATTTCTAAACTACTGGCCTTTGAAATGCTGTCATTCAGGCTGGTGGACACAGTCAGCTTCAAACAGCTGATGGTGGTGGCTGTCCCACAGTACTTCGCACCCAGCAGCCACTACTTCTCCAAGAGAGTCGTGCCTTCCTGCACAACCAAGTATCAGATAAAATCAAGTGTGCACTGCGCAACGCCATCTGTGGCAAGGTGCACCTACCCACAGATACGTGGACCAGTAAGCACAGCCAGGGACGCTATATCTCCCTAACTACACACTGGGTAAATGTAGTGGCGGCTGGGCCCCAGGTGGAGAGCTGTTTGGCGCACGTCCTTCTGCCGCCAACGATCGCAGGGCATCTGTCACGACTGTGACTGATCCAGACAGGTCTGGGAGGAGAAGGTCGCAGCAACTTGCTACTCGCGATAGCTTGTGAGTTTGCTCCGTGGTTCAGGGTATGTCATCCGGGTTTTGCCTTGTGAACCTTTTTGTCCTGACTGGGAGTTTGTAGGCATCCTTCTCAGGTGAGTCCTGTCTGCCACTCCCAGCTACTATATTAGTTTCAGTTTCACTTGCATTTATTGCCAGATATTGTCCTTACTTCCAGTGCTATTCTGACCTTTGATGGAGATTGTTTGACGGTATTGCTGTGGAGCTCTTGTCTGGCTTGGACTGTCGTTATTGGGATCATCTTGTCTGCTCGTGACTGGATAAGTCTATCTCTGCTGGGGATTGTTTGTTTGTTGCTGTCTTCCCCTGTTGTTCTCCTAGACATGAGTGATGGTAACTAGTGCTCCCATCTACATTTCCCCAGTCTAGTCTTCTTGGGGTGACTGAGGGTTTAGGCATCCTGCTCGCCGTACTGGGTTCACACCCCGTCTAGGGTATCAGGGCAGACAGGTGCCAGCTTAGGGTTAGTCAGGGGTGGCCGTTCTATTTCCCATCCGTAGATTAAGATCCCCCTCCCCCTCCGTCTGGTGCGACACGACTGCTGCTGGGATAGCGGTCGTGACAGTATATCTGGCCTGAAATGAGATTTCTTTTTTTTTTTTTTTGCTTGCTGTTTTGCTTTGTATTTTTCTGTTCCACTATGGATCCGGTTATGGTTTTGGCGAAACAATTACAGGGTTACCCCTTGAAGTGGCAGGATTAAAAGCTACAGTACTGCAGCAGCAGCAGAAATCCTTGGGTTCCACTGTTGCTATGGGAAACCAAGGTACTCCTGAGCCAAAAGTGGCTTTACCTGATAGGTTCTCAGGAGGGAGAGACCAATTTGTAACCTTCAGAGAAGCTTGTAAATTGTTCTTCAGGTTACGCCCTAGATCCTCCGGCGGTGAGGAACAACGGGAGGGCATTGTAATTTCTCTCCTGCAAGGAGATCTGCTGGCTTGGGCTTTCTCCTTACCATTAGACTCTCCGGCCTTATGTTTAGTGGAGGAGTTTTTTGAAGCCCTGGGTCTCGTATATGATAACCCGGACAGGGTCTCAGTGGCTGAGTCTAAGCTACGTAGACTTCGGCAAGAGAACCGGTCTGCTGAACTATATTGTTCCGAATTCCATAGGTGGGCTACTGATACATTATGGAACGACTCGGCCCTTAGGAGTCAGTTCTGCCAGGGGTTGTCTGAAAAATTAAAAGACGTGCTGGCGGTATACGAGATCCCTGGGTCTCTTGAGGCTGCTATGTCTCTGTCCATAAGGTCCGCCGTAGGTCAGAGGTTTGTTTTCGTTGTGGGGGGAGGGGTCATTTTGTAAAGGTATGTCCCTCAGTACCCAAGAGACCACAAACAAAGGAGCCGCTGGAAAAACTAGAGTCCCCAGATTGTGCGGAGGATAACAGTCTGGGCGTATTCGTTTCCTCCATACGCATGTCTCAGTTTTTGTTGTCCGCTACCGTTGTGGCGGGCAATAAGACTGAGATCTGTTCCGTCTTTTTGGACAGTGGGGCTGGGGTCAACTTGGTGGATTCATGGTTTGCTCAGGCTCTGGGTTTTACTCCGGAACCGGTACGCAGAACTATTCCTGTTTTTGCCATCGACTCCTCCCCTCTTACTCAGAGAGAGTTAACTCAGATCATCCATAATATCCATCTGCAGTTAGGGGACTTCCATAAAGAGCATATCTCTTGTTATGTCCTGGATGGTCTTCCGGCTCCTATGGTATTGGGGCTTCCCTGGCTGGTGACTCACAATCCAGTGGTGGATTGGCAGGCCGGGGAGATTGTGGAGTGGAGTGAACATTGTAAGGACAACTGCTTGAGTAGTAGGTGCTCAACATTCTCTGTAACATCTCTACCTGCCTTTCTGTCAGATTTTATGGATGTGTTCTCTGAGAAGGGTTGTCAGGGGTTACCACCTCATCGTCCATATGATTGCCCGATTCATCTATTACCTGGGGCAAAACTACCTAAAACCCGGTTATACAATCTTTCCGGCCCAAGGGAAGGCTATGCAAGATTATATTTTGGAGAGTTTGGCTAAAGGACACTTCAAACCCTCTTCTTCACCCGTGGCTGCAGGGTTCTTTTTCATTAAAAAGAAAGATGGGGGCCTGCGTCCTTGCCTGGATTTCCGGGAATTAAACTGGATAACTATCCGTGATCCCTATCCTCTTCCTCTCATTCCAGACCTCTTTAATCAGGTTGCTGGTGCTAAATGGTTCTCCAAAATGGATATCAGAGGAGCCTATAACCTGGTTCGCATCAAAGAGGGGGATGAGTGGAAGACGGCTTTTAATACTCCGGAAGGGCATTATGAAAATCTGGTCATGCCATTTGGTCTTACTAATGCGCCTGCGGTGTTCCAACATTTTGTCAACAATATTTTTTGTCACCTTATTGGGAAATTTGTTGTGATATATCTTGATGACATCCTGGTCTATTCTCCGGATCTGAATACACATAAGATCCATGTGAGACAAGTGCTGCAGATATTAAGGGCCAACAAATTGTTTGCTAAATTAGAGAAATGTGTGTTCGCCGTGAAATAACTGCCATTTCTGGGGTATGTGGTGTCAGATTCAGATTTCCGCATAGATCCAGAGAAAGTCCGGGCAATTATGGACTGGGATCTGCCTGAGAACCTGAAGGCATTGCAACGCTTCCTGGGGTTTGCCAATTTTTTTGAAAGTTGTCAAACCACTGACGGACATGACCCGAAAGAGATCCGATTTTTCCAAATGGTCACATGCAGCCAAAACTGCCTTTACATCTCTCAAGGAGAGATTCACCTCGGCCCCTATTCTCGTACAGCCAGATGTCTCGCTTCCTTTTATTGTAGAGGTTGACGCATCAGAGGTGGGGGTGGGAGCGGTACTATCTCAGGGCCCGTCCCTCCCCTGGTGAATAGCGTCCGTGTGCTTTCTTTTCGAAGAAATTGTCTACTGCAAAAAGGAACTATGATATTGGCAACAGGGAACTTTTGGCTATTAAGTTGGCCTTAGAGGAGTGGCGTCATTTTCTGGAGGGGGCGGTTCATCCCGTCACGGTGATTACTGATCACAAAAACTTATTATATCTTGAGTCTGCTAAGCGTCTCACCCCTAGACAGGCTCGGTGGTCGTTATTTTTTACTAGGTTTAATTTTGTAATAACCTATCGCCCGGGGGCAAAAAATACTAAGGCGGATGCATTGTCCCAAAGTTTTCCTGGAGGGGGTGATGTTGATGTACCAGAGACTATTTTGCAAAAGGGGGTGGTGGTCTCTGCATTATACTCAGGTTTAGAGGGGAGAGTGTTGGAAGCTCAGGGGGACGCCCCGGCCTCCTGCCCCTCGGGTAAACTGTTTGTGCCAGAAAATTTACGCCTAGAGATACAAAAAGAACACCATAACTCCACACTGGCAGGACACACAGGTAGTAAGGCAACCTCTGAATTAGTGTCTTGTCGGTTCTGGTGGCCTAAGTGGCGCCAGGAGGTGTTGAATTTTGTGTCTGCATGTGCTACCTGTGCTCCTTTTAAGGTGGATCATACTCGTCCGGCAGGGCGTCTTTTACCTCTGGCCATCCCCAACAGGCCTTGGACGCACCTATCAATGGATTTCATTACGGATCTACCAGTATCAGCGGGGAAGACTGTTATTCTTGTAGTTGTTGACAGATTCAGTAAAATGGTGCACTTTATTGCTCTTACCGCATTGCCTAATGCTAACACACTGGCTCAGGGTTTTATTGACCACATCATGAAGCTTCACGGGGTCCCTTCCGATATTGTTTCGGATCGTGGTACCCAATTTGTTTCTAAATTTTGGAAAGCTTTTTGTTCTCGTTTAGGGGTTCATCTGTCGTTTTCTTCATCTTTCCATCCATAGTCCAACGGTCAGACTGAACGTACCAATCAAAACCTAGAGACGTATTTGAGATGCTTTGTTTCCGAAAATCAGGAGGAATGGTCATCTTACAGATGTAGCATCGTTAGCACTCCTTTTTCTGAGATTTCTGAGTTTGGTTATCTAATCTAAGCAAACACCTTCAATTGCTTTTCAATGGCTTTTTCTCAAGATAATGAAATGAGTTAAGAAATTTGAGTTAACAGCGGAGTGCTAACCCTGCTACATCTGTATTTACCATTAGCCGAGTTTGCCATTAATAATCGTCATCAAGAATCCACCGATAAGTCACCATTTTTTGGTGCGTATGGTTTCCATCCTCAGTTTTGTACGTTTAGTGAGGGAAGGCCGTCTGGGATTCCCGAGTAGGAACGATTTGCGTCTTCACTTTCATCAGTGTGGCAGAGTGTGCAAGAAAGTTTGAAGAGAATTGGTGGTAGATACAAACGTGTGGCTGATAATAAGCCCTCTGAAGGTCCGGACATTGGGGTGAATGACTTGGTGTGGTTGTCTACCAGAAATATCAAGTTGAAGGTTCCCTCGTGGAAATTAGGTCCGAGATTTATTGGTCCTTATAGGGTAATTAAGATCATTAACCCGGTGGCTTTTCGTCTGGAGCTACCTCAGACTCTAAGGATCCATAATGTCTTCCACAGATCTCTGCTTAAGAGATATGTAGAACCTCCTGAACCATTGCCACTACCGCCTGCAACGGTGGTTGTTTATGGCAGTCTTGAGTTTCAGGTAGAAAAAATTGTTGATTCACGATATGTTCGCCGCTCTCTTCAGTACCTGGTGTACTGGAGAGGTTATGGTTCCGAAGAGAGAATGTGGGTGCCAGCATCAGAGATGAAGGCGGACAGACTCATTCAGGCTTTTCATAGGTCCCATCCGGAGAGGCCTGGTCTTGAGGGTCTGGTGGCCCCTCGTAGAAAGGGGGTACTGTCATGACTGACTGATCCAGACAGATCTGGGAGGAGAAGGTCGCAGCGACTTGCTACTGACGATAGCTTGTGAGTTTGCTCCGTGGTTCAGGGTATGTCATCCGGGTTTTGCCTTGTGAACCTTTTTGTCCTGACTGGGAGTTTGTAGGCATCCTTCTCAGGTGAGTCCTGTCTGCCACTCCCAGCTACTATATGAGTTTCAGTTTCACTTGCAGTCATTGCCAGATATAGTCCTTACTTCCAGTGCTATTCTGACCTTTGAAGGAGATCGTTTGACGGTATTGCTGTGGAGCTCTTGTCTGGCGTGGACTGTCGTTATTGGGATCATCTTCTCTGCTTGTGACTGGATAAGTCTATCTCTGCTGGAGATTGTTTGTTTGTTGCTGTCTTCCCCTGTTGTTCTCCTAGACATGAGTGATGGTGACTAGTGCTCCCATCTGCCTTTCCCCAGTCTAGTCTTCTTAGGGTGACTGAGGGTTTAGGCATCCTGCTCGCCCGTACGGGTTCACACCCCGTCTAGGGTATCAGGGCAGACAGGTGCCAGCTTAGGGTTAGTCAGGGGTGGCCATTCTATTTCCCATCCGTAGATTAAGATCCCCTCCCCTCCGTCTGGTGCGACACGACTGCTGCTGGGATATCGGTCGTGGCAGCATCATTCTTTGCCTCCTGTTGCCTCCTCCTCCTATTTGACTTACTCCTCCTCTTCTTCCACCTGCTCATACGGTCAGCCACAGACCTTCACCATCAACTTCAGCACAGCCCGGGGTAAATGTCAGCAGGCCGTTCTGAAACTCATATGTTTGGGGACAGGCCCCACACCGCGCAGGAGTTGTGGCGGGGTATTGAACAACAGACCAATGAGTGGTTGCTGCCGGTGGGCCTCAAGCCCGGTCTGGTGGTGTGCGATAATGGGCGAAATCTCGTTGCAGCTCTGGGACTAGCCGATTTGAAGCACATCCCTTGCCTGGCACATGTGCTGAATTTGGTGGTGTAGAAATTCATTCACAACTACCCCAAAATGTCAGAGCTGCTGCATAAAGTGCGGGCCGTGTGTACGCTTCCGGCGTTCTCATCCTGCCGCTGCTCGCCTGTTTGCACTATAGCGTAACCGGCCTTCCCGCTCACCGCCTCATATGCGGCGTGCCCACCAGGTGGAACTCCACCTTGCACATGCTGATGAGACTGAATGAGCAGCAGCAGGCCATAGTGGAGTTTCAGCTGCAGCACGCATGGGTGAGTCGCACTGCGGAACAGCACCACTTCACCACCAATGACTGGGCCTCCATGCGAGACCTGTGTGCCCTGTTTAGAGTACTCCAACAACATGGCCAGTGGCGATGGTGCCGTTATCAGCGTTACAATACCACTTCTATGTCTCCTTGAGAAAACACTTAGAGAGATGATGGAAGAGGATGTGACCCAGGAGGAGGAGGAAGAGGGGTCATTTCTAACACTTTCAGGCCAGTCTTTTAGAAGTGGCTCAGAGGGAGGTCTTTTGCAACAGCAGAGGCCAGGTACAAATTTGTCCACCCAGGGCCCACTACTGGAGGATGAGGAGGACAAGGATGAGGAGGAGGTGGAGGAGGATGAGGATGAAGCATGTTTACAGTGGGGTAGCACCCATCGCAGCTCGGGCCCATCACTGGTGCGTGGCTTGGGTGAAATGGAGGACGATGACGATATGCCTCCCACAGAGGACAGCTTGTGCTTACCTCTGGGCAGCCTGGCACATATGAGCGACTACATGCTGCAGTGCCTGCACAACGACAGCAGAGTTGTCAACATTTTAACATGCGCCAACTACTGGGTAGCCATCCTGCTGGATCCCGGTAAAAGACAAAGTGCCCACCTTAATTCCCACACTGGAAAGTGATAGGAAAATGAGCGAGAACAAGCGCACGCTGCTAGACGCGCTCCTTAGAGCATTCCCAACTGACATGGGGGTACAAGTGGATGCACAAGGCGAAGGCTGAGGAGGAGCAAAGGTCGCCAACGCAGCTGTGTAACAGCCAGCTCCTCTGATGGCAGGGTTAGCATGGTCGAGATGTGGAAAAGTTTTGTCACAGCGCCACAGCTAACTACACCAATAGCTGATAGGGAACGTGTTAGCAGGAGGCAGCATTTCAACAACATGTGCACATGCCTCCACGTACTGACTGATGGTTCGGCCCCATTCAACTTCTGGGTCTCCAAATTGTCCACATGGCCAGAGCTAGCTTTTTATGTCTTGGAGGTGCTGGCCTGCCCTGTGGTCAGTGTATTGTCTGAACGTGTATTTAGCACGGCAAAGGGCGTCATTACAGACAAATGCAGCCGCCTGTCCACAGCCAACGTGGACAAGCTGACGTTTATAAAAATGAACCAGGCATGGATCCCACAGGACCTGTCCATCCCTTGTGCAGAATATACATTTATAACTGCCTCGCCCTCAACCATACATTCTTAACCAAATTTCTTTTTTATTAAAAGCATAAATGACATCATACAGTTTCACATCAACATAGTCACGGTATGACAGAAAAAGTACAGGTATCTCCTTGGTGCGACCAAGTATTGCATAAGGAAGCATAGTATGGTGTCCAGAAAATAAGCAATAATAGAACAATACAATAAAAGTAGGGAAGATCGGGGAGGGTAGAATAGGGGGGGGGGAGGGTACCCTTCTACTCCATTAAGTGAACTTCCTATAGCATTTCCATGGTGTCCAGATCTTGAGAAATCGAGAACGGGTGAATGTCTCCCAGTGGGCAAGTTCCTCAAATCTATAGAACTGATCTACCCTGTCCCTCCACATCAGCACGGATGGAGGTGTAACATCTTTCCAAAGCAACGGAATAAGCATTCTCGCTCCTGTGAGTAGCATAGTGGGGAGGTCAGAGCTAGAGGGAGAAAGCGAGTCACTGGGACACCAGAGAAGGATCAGTTTGGGATCCAATTTGACCTGAGTAGCACAAATCTCATTTATCAAAGCCTCAATGTTGGACCAGAAGTCCCTGATCTTCTCGCAGTACCACCAAATATGTGAAAGTGAACCTACACCCTCTCCGCATCTCCAGCACACACTCGGGATTTCAGGGTTAAGCCTATGTAGAAATTCTGGGGTCTTGTACCATCTTGTAAGTAATTTATACGAATTCTCCTGCACTCTGATACAGCGGCTGAAACCATGGGAGTGGGAGAGGATAAATGCTTTTTCTGGGTCCGAAAGGTGGATAGAAAGCTCCTTTTCCCATGAGTGGAGGAAATGTAGTTCAGGGGCGAGGCGGAGAGCAGCTCCTTGTATATGGTAGAGAGCGGTTTTGGGAGCTTACGGGCATCTGAAATCCGGTTTTCCAACCAGGAGGGGGAGGTAGAAGCCGTCAAGGGAGGAAGTTTAAGCAGTTTAATGTCCTTTTGCAAAGCGAACACCTGGAGGAAGGAGGCGTCCCTAACTCTAGAATCATTTAAGACCAGGCTCCAGTCCAGATTACCATCTGGGGTTTGGATCTCACTCAGGGAATATCAGCCAAGAGAGGCCAAATTCCTGCAGGTACCATCGCCTCCGGGTGTATGTAAAATTGCAAGGAGGAAAGCGGGGTGCATGGGTGTGGGAATGTGAGGGTCTTGGTCTTATATTGTCTAGCCCATTCTACTAATAGACCCCTCCAGAGTGGTGAGAGGGAGGAGACACTTGGTGAACACGGGGATAAGCCCCAAAGGATCCGTCTGCCTCTAATAGTAAGCAAGGAGCGCTCCAGACGTACATACAGAGCATCGTATCGGGTATTAAGAAGAGATAGGCCACGAGACAGTTGAAAAGCCTCATAATATGAGCGCATATCGGGCAAACCGAATCCACCAAATCTCCTCTCCCTGGTCAGCACTGAATATGCGATTCTGGACGGTCTATTCCCCATAGGAAGAGTGAGAAGACCCGACGAACATCTACAAAAAGGAATGCGGCAGCCAAATAGGCAATACTTGCAATAGGTACAGAAGTTTGGGAGCTATAAAGGTTTTGAGGTAATTCCTCTTTCCGAACCAGGAGAGGAACGGAAGCTTCAGGGACTGTAGGTGTTTCCTGATAGATGAGAGCAAGGGGGCATAGTTAAGGGCGAACAGGTCCTTCGCCTGAGCAGATACATGGACTCCCAAGAAAACTATGTCTCTAGAGGCCCATTGAAAGGGGGTGGATCTTTGAAGTGTTAATTTCACCGAGTTTGGGCACGTGACGTTAAGAGCCAGGGACTTACTGTAATTGATTTTGAAGTTTGAAACAAAGCCGAATTCATCAAAAAGGGTCATTAACCTAGGAAAGGATGTCTCAGGGTTGGACGTCATTATTAGCAGGTCATCTGCGAATGCGGCCGTCAAGTGGGTTTGAGAGTGGACAGTGAGGCCCTGAACAGCAGGGTCCTGCCGGATCTTACAAAGCAGAGTCTCCATAACTATAACAAAGAGAGATGGTGATAGGGGGCAACCCTGCCTCGTCCCATTGGCAATGGCAAAGGAGGGGAGAGGGTGCCATTTATCTTAAGTCTGGCAGACGGGGCTGAATACAGGGTGAAAATCGCGGCAATGAATGGGTCTGGAAAGCCAAACCTTGCCAGGGCCTGCGACATATAATGCCAGCCGACCCTGTCAAAGGCCTTCTCCGCATCAGTGCTTAACAAGGCCAAAGGCACTGAGGAGTTCCTAGCCCAATCCATGAGATGGAGCAGGCGTATTGTGTTCTCGCAGCCCTGTCTGCCCCGCACAAACCCAACCTGTTCACCATTAATAAGATCCGGCAGGATCGCCTGGATCCGTTGTGCTAATATTTTGGCCCACCACTTGACATCCGCATTCAGCAGGGAGATAGGACGGTAGCTCCCACACTGGAGAGGGTCTTTGTTCTCTTTGTGGATTATGGTTATGTGGGCTTCAAGAGACTGGGGGCAGGGAGCCACCGGATAGGAGGAAGTTGCAAAGTGTCCGGAAATGGGGGACAAAATGTCTCTAAAAGTTTTGTAATAAGATATAGGGAGACCATCAGGGCCCGGGCTTTTACCAGATGGTATGGAAGAGAGTACTTTGGCAATCTCGCGTCAGTCACTGGGGCAACCAACTGAGACGCTTGAAGGGGGCTGATAGAGGGTAGACGGAGAGTAGAGAGGAACTCCTCCGTGGCCTGTACAACGGATGGGGATCCAGGACGGTCGGTGGAGGGGAGGTTATAAAGATCAGTGTAAAATGCACAAAAAGCCTTTGCTATATCAGGGGTGGATTTGTGCTTAATGCCGTTTGCGTCTGTGATTGCAGGGATAAAGGAGTCCGAGTGCTGCTGTTTGGCCATAGCAGACATCAGCCTGTTCCCCTTGTTCCCATGGGCGTAGGCCTTAAATTTGGAGCGAAGGATAAGCTTTGCAAATTTAGCATTAAGCAAGTTTTTCAAGTCTGTCCTGGCCTCTGCCAATTCAGTGGCCACTGCCTGGGCCTGAGATTGTTTATGGGTCAGTTCCAGGTGTGAAATACGGGACAATAGAGCGTCCACCGCTTGGGAGCGCATCTTTTAACATGGGAGCCCAGGGCTATTAGTTCACCCCTGACTACCGCTTTGTGGGTTTCCCACAGGACAGAAGGAGATGGGAGGGTCGCCTGCAGCATTGAGGAGAAGAATTCAGACATAACCCGGGAGATTCTAGAGGCATTAGAAGGGTCGGCGATCAGGGTGTCATTAAGACGCCACAGCCGTTCTCTTCTGGGGAGTGCGGTCATGGAGATGCGGAGAAGGACAGGGGCATGATCGGATAGCGTAATGTTACCTATCTTCGTCTCTAACACCTGGGGCACATGGGTGGAGGAGAGGAAGATATAATCCAGTCTGTGGAAAGAGGATTTAGCATTAGAATAAAGGTGTAATCCCGGCTGGTGGGATGCATAGTGCGCCAAACATCAACAACCTGCAATCTTTTCAACGCGGTCCGCAGACGGCGCAAAAGCTTATGGGACAATTCGGATCTCTGGGTGGATGAGTCGATGACTGGCTCAAGTGCGACATTGAAGTCGCCACCCAATATAAGCATCCCTCAGTGAAGGTGGATAACTGTGCTAGGGTCTGAACGAGGCCAAGGGATCTGACCCCTATTGGGGGCGTATATGTTGGCTAGGGTGACAGGCGTATCAGCGATGTGACCCTTCACAAACAGGAAGCGACCGTCTGTGTCCGAGAGCACAGCAGAGTGCTTAAAGGGCAAACGCTTGTGAATGGCCACACTGACACCCCTGCATGCTGAGGCGTAAGAGCTATGGAACCATTGCGGGAACAGTTTAGGGGACAGTTTAGGAAGCTTTCCTGTCTTAAAATGAGTTTCTTGGAGAAAAGCGATGGAAACATCATCTTTCTGTAGCAGTGATAACACCTGAGACCTCTTACATGGCTCGTTCAGACCCTTGGCATTCAGCGAGGCAATTACAACAGAAGCCATGACATAAACACGGAAGGGCAGTCAGCCCCCAGCATAGAAATGGCAGATCTGGAGAGGGGTGGATGGAGTAGAGAGGCGGGGAGGGGAGGAGGGAAAGAGGGGAAGGTAAGAGAAAATCACAGGACATAACAAATAAAACACAAGCAGCAGGTAAATAACAGGGAGCACGTGGTCCCACCCAGCAGCTGACATGGTGGAGATCCTTTCTCATAGCGGCTGTCAGCCGGGATCTGTCAGGGGGCTCTTGTGGGACCATAAGAGGTTCTAAGAGAGGGAGTAGGGGAGATGGAGTAATCAGTGTCATTACCAACAGAAAGGCAAACATGTAACCCCAGCAGAAATTAGAAAGCTAACTATGCAGCATAACTGATCAATGCTGGTAAACAGGAATCCGGATCAGAACCCAAAGCCCGGAACCGTGGGGCAGTGGGCCAAGATCCGTGCGACGCCAGAAACAGACCTTATATAGACAATAATCAGCTTAAACATAACAGGTATAGACTATCTCGCCTGGGACAGGAAGAAGTCTCATGGCTGTAAATTCAACAGTGAGCGAACATGAGGGGAGTCACCCTCTCCTAGTGCAAAAGTCATGTTATGGCGACATGTGGACGATTCTTTCCCGCTTTTCTGACTTAGTAGGGGAGGCCTGGTGCCATGAGTCCACGCATGGGGGAGAGGGCAAGGGATCTCCCTGGTCGGCTGGCATCCATGAGGGCATATCAATGGGTGTAATCCCAAGAGGGCCCCATATGGCTTTAAGGTCCTCCGGGGTCCGCACCGTATACTGCTTGCCGTTTTTAGGATGGCCAGGCCGAAGGGGTATAACCACCGGAATGGGGTGGCTGAGGCTTTGAGAGCCTCCAGGAGTGGCCGTATAACGCGCCGCTTGGCTAAGGTGGAAGGGGCCAGATCCTGAAAAAACAAGATGGGTGCCTCACCATACATGATGCGGTCGACTTCTCTACCCGCTTTGAGAAGCGCAGCCGTGTCCACATAACTGAGTATGCCACACACCACGTCCCTTGGAGGTTCAGATGGTTTGGGTTTAGGCCGTAGGGCCCGATGAATGCGCTCAATCGTGATAGTCGCAGCCCGGTCCGGGCCCAGCAGGGTGGAGAAGATCTCACGTGCTGCCGAATGTAGTGCTTCCACTGCAATCGATTCAGGTAGGCCGCGGATGCGGAGGTTTCGCCGCCGCCCCGATTCTCCTGGTCTTCAATGCGAAGCAGGGCATCGTTGAGAAGATCTCTATGCGCTTGTAAGGCCACACAAGTCTGCCCCTCATGTTTCATGATAGCTTCTTGCGCAAGTTCCAGGGACACCACTCGGTGTCCAATATGGCGGAGGTCCTCCTTTATCTCCTCCAGGTCTTTTTCAAAGGTGCCAGTGCAGATTCCAAGAGGTTTCTGAAGACAGCTGTGGAGAGGGGAGGGTTTCTGCTCCGTGGTCTGCAATCTGAGACATCTGAGGCACTGCCTGCCTCTGAACCCTCCTCTGCATCAGAGTGTCCTTGTGCCATCTTGGAAACCTGTGAGGCAGGAGTTCTGGGCTGTTTTTAAGAAACCGATCCATGTCAGGTTGTTTAGAGCGAGCCCCAGTCGGCTCCTGTGCTTCAGAATGTCGATCCTTGCCTGTTTTCCCCATTTGAGCAGGGTTAGCAGCTGATAATAGGGGTTATATTAGCTGCCAGGAAGAGGAGCTCAGGAAGAAGCAGCCATGCAGCTCTGTGGCCAAGCTCCGCCCCTCAACCATACATTCTTGTACTCCAGGGCACTTCTTTATTGAATCCTCTGTTTTTATTGTACCATTATTTTTGGGGCAACACCAAGTTGAATGAACCTCTCCTCTGTCTGGGTGCCAGGGGCCGACATTTCAGCTAATCGCCTGCTGCTTTGGTGCGTGACATTACCTCTTTTTGCTGTGAAATGACCTGTCTTGGTGTCAGGGGCCTAAATAACTGAAAGTGGCCTGTACCATTGGTGGGTAACATGATGCCTGTTTTGCTGCTATGGGACCTCTCTCCTCTGTCTTGGCGCTGAGGCTTAAATTACTGAAAGTGGCCTGTTCCAATGGTGGGTAAAATGATGCCTCTTTTGCTGCTATGGGACCTTTCTCCTCTGTCTGTTTGCCAGGGCCTACATTTCAGATAATCTCCTGTTGCTTTGGTGGGTGACATTATTCTCTTTTGATGTCGAATGACCTCTACTCTGTCTAGGTGTCAGGGGCCTATATTTCGTTCAATTGCTTGCTGTCTTGGTGGGAGACATTTAACTCTTTTACTGTCAAATGACTGCCCCATTGTGTGGGTGTCAGGGGCCTATATGTCGCTTAATCATTTGTTGTCTTGGTGGGAGATATTAAACTCTTTTTACTGTCAAATGACCGCCCCATTGCCGTGGGTGTCAGGGGCCTATATTTCGTTTACTTATTTGCTGTGTTGATGGGAGACATTTAACTCTTTTACTGTCAAATGACTGCCCCATTGTGTGGGTGTCAGGGGCCTATATGTCGTTTAATCATTTGTTGTCTTGGTGGGAGATATTAAACTCTTTTACTGTCAAATGACCGCCCCATTGCCGTGGGTGTCAGGGCCTATATTTCGTTTACTTATTTGCTGTGTTGATGGGAGACATTTAACTCTTTTACTGTCAAATGACTGCCCCATTGTGTGGGTGTCAGGGGCCTTTATGTCATTTAATCATTTGTTGTCTTGGTGGGAGAGATTAAACTCTTTACTGTCAAATGACCTCCCCATTGTGTGGGTGTCAGGGGCCTATATTTCTGTTTACTTGCTTGTTGTCTTGGTGGGAGACATTTAACTCTTTTTACTGTCAAATGACTGCCCCATTGTGTGGGTGTTAGGGCCTATATGTTGTTTAATCATTTGTTGCTTTGTTGTGTGACATTTTCCTCTTTATACTGTCAAATGAGCTCTTCATTGTCTGGTTGTCAGGGGTCTATATTTCTGTTCTCATCGCTTGCTGCATTGGTGGGCGATATTAAACTCTTATACTTTCAAATGACCTCTACATTGTCTGGTTGTCAGGGACCTATATTTTGTTTCATCATCTGCTGTATTGGTGGGAGACATTAAACTCTTTTACTGTCAAATGACCGCCCCATTGTGTGGGTGTCAGGGGCCTATATTTCGCTTAATTGCTTGCTGTCTTGGTGGGAGACATTAAACTCTTCTGGGTGTCAGGGGCCTACATAAATGATAATGGCCTGTTCCATTGCAGGTTGACCTAAGTCCTTTGTTCCTGTTACGGACCTCTCTCCTCTTTGCGGGTGCCATGGTCCTCCTGAATTAGAAAATAAGGCCTGTGGCACTGCTGGATGAAATCAATACTGATTTAGCACGATTGTAACTCTCCTCTTTGTGGGTGCTATAGGTCTGAATCTGTGAATGAGGCCTGTGGCATTGCTGGGTGATATCAATACTGTCTTGGCGTGATTTGAACTCTCCTCTTTGTGGGTCCCTTGGCCTGAATGTTTGAATAAGGCCATTGGCCCTGCAGGCAGACATGAATCCTTCTTGGCTGTGATGTGAACTTCAACTCCCATGTATGTTGCCATGGCCCTGAGTCTGTGAATGAGGCCTGTGGCACTGCAGACAGACATAAATCCTTTTTGGCTGTGATGAGAACTTCAACTACTATAGCATTCCCACCTGATGCCACCCCAACCTCCTATTCCACCTGCTCCTCCAAGTTGTCAATTGATATTGATAATTTTTATTTATTTTATTTTATTTTAAGTCATTTCCTATCCACATTTGTTTGCAGGATTTGCTCTACATTTTGATGCCTTTTGCAGCCCTCTAGCCCTTTCCTGGGCTATTTTACAGCCTTTTTAGTGCCCAAAAGTTCAGGTCCCTATCGACTTCAACGGGTTCGGTCCGGGTCGCCCGAACTTCTCGAACCCGAACATCCAGGTATTCTGCTCAACTCTCTAGCTGTCAGAGTCCCCATTTCTCAGCTTTGCAAAGTTGGGTAGCCTAAAACTCATTGTAACAATTCAGCTGCTGAAGCCATAAGGTCCTTTGCAGACGAGCGTGTCAGGATTATGTCCGAACGCATTGCAGATGCGTTTCAGTGAAAACTGCGCCGATTTGGCAAACAAAGTCATTCAGTTTTGTTTGCGATCGCTCTTCAGTTGTTCCAGTTTTATTGTACGGGTGCACATGCGATTTACTGCGCGCTTTGCACGCGAGTGTTAAAAACTCAGAATGTGTACAAACAACATCTCTTAAGCAACTATCCGTGAAAATCGCGATCCGCAAGCAAGATTTTCACGCAACACCATTCCCTTCTATTGGGCCAGCATTGCGTGAAAATTGCAGAATATAGAATATGCTAGCATCACTCATCGCACGAAAGTGATCCAGTGAAACCCACCGCCACGTACACAGACGCTTAAATGAATGGGTCCGATTCGAAGTGGGCGAATGTGTTCGTGACATACGCATTGTACCTAAGCGTGGAATTCTCTCTCGTGTGAAAGGGGCCTAATGGTATGCTCCTTATGGGAAGTAAATTGCAGAGAAAATCTGCATTGGATCCATGGAAGAATCAGTGGCAAAATCTCATCAGGTATGCAGGTTTAATGTGATTTGTGGTGGATTTGCTTTGATTTCACTTCATGCAGTGCAAAAGGGTGAAACTACATGGATATCTGTAGTATAAATTGACATGCTGCAGATTTAGAGTAAAATTCTGCACAGATGTTGCATGGATGAGATTTGTGGCACACCCACTTTGCTTCTGTTGTAAAATGCTACAGATTTTCTGCCCTCAATCCTGCCGCAAATATCTGTGCAGTGTATATGTCCAGTGTGAATGATCCTTACAGGAAGGAGTCACAGTGAGCTACAATACGACCACTAAAATATCTAGAGGTAGATTTTTATAAAAAGTGATGACACTATCCCCCATATATACACAGACACTACTATCCCCCTCTATATATACACAGACACTCACTATCCCCCTCTATATATACACAGACACTCACTGTCCCCGCTCTATATATACACAGACACTCACTATCCCCTCTATATATACACAGACACTCACTGTCCCCCCATATATATACACAGACACTCACTGTCCCTCTATATATACACAGACACTCACTATCCCTCCTCTATATATACACAGATATTAACTGTCCCCTGTCTATATATACACAGACACTCACTGCCCCCTGTCTATATATACACAGACACTCACTATCCCCTCTTATATATACACAGACACTCACTATACCCCCTCATCTATATATATACACAGACACTCACTATCCCCTCTATATATACACAGACACTCACTATCCCCTCTATATATACACAGACACTCACTATCCCCCTCTATATACACAGACACTCACTATCCCCTCTATATATACACAGACACTCACTGTCCCCCTGTCTATATATACACAGACACTCACTATCCCCTGTCTATATATACACAGACACTCACTATCCCCCTATATATATACACAGACACTCACTATCCCCTCTATATATACACAGACACTCACTATCCCCTCTATATATACACAGACACTCACTATCCCCCTCTATATATACACAGACACTCACTGTCCCCCTGTCATATATACACAGACACTTACTGTCCCCTGTCTATATATACACAGACACTCACTATCCCCTCTATATATATACACAGACACTCACTATCCTCCTCTATATATACACAGACACTCACTATCCTTCCCCTATACACAGACACTCACTATCCCCCTCCAATATATACACAGACACTCACTATCCCCTCTATATATACACAGACACTTACTACCCCTCCTATATATACACAGACACTCACTATCCCCCTCTATATATACACAGACACTCACTATCCCTCCCTTATATATACACAGACACTCACTATCCCCCTCTATATATACACAGACACTCACTATCCCCCTGTCTATATATACACAGACACTCACTGTCCCTGTCTATATATACACAGACACTCACTATCCCCCCTATATATACACAGACACTCACTGTCCCCCATATATATACACAGACACTCACTACCGCCCCCCTTATATATACACAGACACTCACTATCCCCCCCCCTCTATATATACACAGACACTCACTGTCCCCCCTGTCTATATATACACAGACACTCACTGCCCCCCTGTCTATATATAAACAGACACTCACTATCCCCCTCTATATATACACAGACACTCACTATCCCCCTCTATATATACACAGACACTCACTACCCCTCTATATATACACAGACACTCACTATCCCCTCTATATACACAGACACTCACTATCCCCCTCTATATATACACAGACACTCACTGTCCCCCTGTCTATATATACACAGACACTCACTGTCCCCTGTCTATATATACACAGACACTCACTATCCCCCTCTATATATACACAGACACTCACTATCCTCCTCTATATATACACAGACACTCACTATCCCTCCCATATATACACAGACACTCACTGTCCACCCTCTAATATATACACAGACACTCACTATCCCCCTATATATACACAGACACTCACTATCCCTCCTATATATACACAGACACTCACTATCCCCTCTATATATACACAGACACTCACTATCCCCCTCTATATATAAACAGACACTCACTATCCCCCTCTATATATACACAGACACTCACTATCCCCCTCTATATATACACAGACACTCACTATCCCCCTCTATATATACACAGACACTCACTATCCCCTCTATATATATACACAGACACTCACTATCCCCTCTCTATATATACACAGACACTCACTACCCCCTCTATATATACACAGACACTCACTATCCCCCTCTATATATACACAGACACTCACTGTCCCCCTATATATATACACAGACACTCACTGTCCCCTCAATATATACACAGACACTCACTATCCCTCCTCTATATACACAGACACTCACTATCCCTCCTCAATATATACACAGACACTCACTGCCCCCTATATATACACAGACACTCACTACCCCTCCTATATATACACAGACACTCACTATCCCCCTCTATATATACACAGACACTCACTGTCCCCTCTATATATACACAGACACTCACTATCCCCCTATATATACACAGACACTCACTATCCCCCT
The DNA here is from genome assembly GCA_033119425.1 of Bufotes viridis. Taxonomy (NCBI): domain Eukaryota; kingdom Metazoa; phylum Chordata; class Amphibia; order Anura; family Bufonidae; genus Bufotes; species Bufotes viridis. Next base: position 447,858,775 of record CM065592.1, read on the forward strand.
CTATATATACACAGACACTCACTACCCCTCTATATATACACAGACACTCACTACCCCCTCTATATATACACAGACACTCACTATCCCCCTCTATATATACACAGACACTCACTATCCCCTCTCTATATATACACAGACACTCACTATCCCCCTATATATACACAGACACTCACTATGCCCCCTCTATATATACACAGACACTCACTATCCCCCTATATATACACAGACACTCACTATCCCCCTATATATACACAGACACTCACTGTCCCCCTGTCTATATATACACAGACACTCACTGTCCCCTGTCTATATATACACAGACACTCACTATCCCCCTCTATATATACACAGACACTCACTATCCTCCTCTATATATACACAGACACTCACTATCCCTCCTCTATATACACAGACACTCACTGCCCACCCCCATATATACACAGACACTCACTATCCCCCCTATATATACACAGACACTCACTATCCCCTCCTATATATACACAGACACTCACTGCCCCCCTATATATACACAGACACTCACTATCCCCTCTATATATACACAGACACTCACTATCCCCCTCTATATATACACAGACACTCACTATCCCCTCTATATATAAACAGACACTCACTACCCCTCTATATATACACAGACACTCACTATCTCCCCTCTATATACACACAGACACTCACTATCCCCCTATATATACACAGACACTCACTATCGCCCCTATATATACACAGACACTCACTATCCCCCTCTATATATACACAGACACTCACTGTCCCCTGTCTATATATACACAGACACTCACTATCCCCTCTATATATACACAGACACTCACTGTCCCCCCTATATATACACAGACACTCACTACTGCCCTCCTATATATACACAGACACTCACTATCCCCCTCTATATATACACAGATACTAACTGTCCCCCCTGTCTATATATACACAGACACTCACTGCCCCCCTGTCTATATATACACAGACACTTACTACCCCTCCTATATATACACAGACACTCACTATCCCCTCTATATATACACAGACACTCACTATCCCCTCTATATATAAACAGACACTCACTATCCCCCTCTATATATACACAGACACTCACTATCCCCCTCTATATATAAACAGACACTCACTATCCTCCCTATATATACACAGACACTCACTATCCCCTCTATATATACACAGACACTCACTATCCCCCCCTCTATATATATATACACAGACACTCACTATCCCCCTCTATATATACACAGACACTCACTATCCCCCTCTATATATACACAGACACTCACTATCCCCTCCTCTATACACAGACACTCACTATCCCTCCCCAATATATACACAGACACTCACTGCCCCACCCCTATATATACACAGACACTTACCACCCCTCCTATATACACAGACACTCACTATCCCCTCTATATATACACAGACACTCACTGTCCCCCTTTATATACACAGACACTCACTACCCCCTATATATACACAGACACTCACTATCCCCCTCTATATATACACAGACACTCACTACCTCCCTATATATACACAGACACTCACTACCCCCCTATATATACACAGACACTCACTATCCCCCTCTATATATACACAGACACTCACTATCCCCCTCTATATATATATACAGACACTCACTACCCCCTATATATACACAGACACTCACTATCCCCTCTATATATACACAGACACTCACTACCCCCTATATATACACAGACACTCACTACCCCCCTATATATACACAGACACTCACTGTCCCCCCTGTCTATATATACACATACACTTACTGTCCCCCTGTCTATATATACACAGACACTCACTATCCCCTATATATATACACAGACACTCACTATCCTCCTCTATATATACACAGACACTCACTATCCCTCCCTATACACAGACACTCACTGCCTACCCCCAATATATACACAGACACTCACTATCCCCCTATATATACACAGACACTAACTACCCCTCCTATATATACACAGACACTCACTATCCCCCTCTATATATACACAGACACTCACTATCCCCTCTATATATAAACAGACACTCACTATCCCCTCTATATATAAACAGACACTCACTATCCCCCCTATATATACACAGACACTCACTATCCCCCTCTATATATATACACAGACACTCACTATCCCCCTCTATATATACACAGACACTCACTATCCCCCTCTATATATACACAGACACTCACTACCCCCTCTATATATACACAGACACTCACTGTCCCCTGTCTATATATACACAGACACTCACTATCCCCCTATATATATATACACAGACACTCACTGTCCCCCTCAATATATACACAGACACTCACTATCCCCTCCTATATACACAGACACTCACTATCCCTCCTCAATATATACACAGACACTCACTGCCCCTCTATATATACACAGACACTTACTACCCCTCCTATATATACACAGACACTCACTATCCCCCTCTATATATACACAGACACTCACTGTCCCCTCTATATATACACAGACACTCACTACCCCCTATATATACACAGACACTCACTATCCCCCTCTATATATATACACAGACACTCACTATCCCCCTATATATACACAGACACTCACTACCCCCTATATATACACAGACACTCACTATCCCCCTCTATATATATACACAGACACTCACTATCCCCCTCTATATATATACACAGACACTCACTAACCCCCTATATATACACAGACACTCACTATCCCCCTCTATATATACACAGACACTCACTATCCCCCTATATATACACAGACACTCACTACCCCCTATATATACACAGACACTCACTATCCCCCTCTATATATACACAGACACTCACTATCCCCTCTATATATATATACACAGACACTCACTGTCCCCTCTATATATACACAGACACTCACTATCCCTCTCTATATACACAGACACTCACTATCCCTCCCTATATATACACAGACACTCACTGCCCCCTATATATACACAGACACTTACTATCCCTCCTATATATACACAGACACTCACTATCCCCCTCTATATATACACAGACACTCACTGTCCCCCTCTATATATACACAGACACTCACTATCCCCCTCTATATATACACAGACACTCACTATCCCCCTCTATATATACACAGACACTCACTATCCCCTCTATATATACACAGACACTCACTACCCCCTCTATATATACACAGACACTCACTGTCCCCTGTCTATATATACACAGACACTTACTGTCCCGTCTGTCAATATATACACAGACACTCACTATCCTCCTCTATATATACACAGACACTCACTATCCTCCTCTATATATACACAGACACTCACTACCCCTATATATACACAGACACTCACTATCCCCCTATATATACACAGACACTCACTATCCCCTCTCTATATATACACAGACACTCACTGTCCCTCTCTATATATACACAGACACTCACTATCCCCTCTATATATACACAGACACTCACTATCCCCCTCTATATATACACAGACACTCACTATCCCCTCTATATACACAGACACTCACTATCCCCCTATATATACACAGACACTCACTATCCCCCCTATATATACACAGACACTCACTGTCCCCCCTATATATACACAGACACTCACTATCCCCCTCTATATATACACAGACACTCACTATCCCCTCTATATATACACAGACACTCACTATCCTCCCTATATATACACAGACACTCACTATCCTCCCTATATATACACAGACACTCACTATCCCCCCTATATATACACAGACACTCACTGCCCCTCTATATATACACAGACACTCACTATCCCCCTCATATATACACAGACACTCACTATCCCCTCTATATATACACAGACACTCACTGCCCCCTATATATACACAGACACTCACTATCCTCTCCCTATATATACACAGACACTCACTATCCCCTCTATATATACACAGACACTCACTATCCCCTATATATACACAGACACTACTGCCCCCTCCCTATATATACACAGACACTCACTATCCCCTCTCCTATATATACACAGACACTCACTGACCCCCTCTATATATACACAGACACTACTATCCCTCCCTATATACACAGACACTCACTATCCCTCTCATATATACACAGACACTCACTGTCCTCCCTATATATACACAGACACTCACTGTCCCTCCTCTATATACACAGACACTCACTGATCCCTCTATATATACACAGACACTCACTGTCCTCCACTATATACACAGACACTCACTGACCCCTCCTATATATACACAGACACTCACTGATCCCCTCTATATATATACAGACACTCACTGACCCTCCCCTATATACACAGACACTCACTGCTCTCATATACACAGACACTCACTATCATATATACACAGACACTCACACTATCCCCCCTTTATATCATATCATTGCAGACACTCACTACCCCCTATATATACACAGACACTCACTATCCCTATATATACACAGACACTCACTATCCCCTATATATATTTACTACATCTGATAAGTAAAGTTCCTGATTGGATTACCTCTGCCACACTCCTCATTCTTCTGCTCCATCTCTTAATTGCACCTTACGGTGCTGGCGTCACGAACACAGGGGCCCTGCCATCAAAGCACCCTAAACACTAATACCATCAAAGGCACCTCAACCAACATCTGGCTAGTGTTCCCTGCAACCGAGAGTGCCCTGGAGGATTTCGTGCTGTCTTCCCATCCACTGCACGCCAGTCCCAAGGGACAGCTTAACCTTGAGTACTACTATTCTTGGCACCTCATCACTAGTACGCTGACGCACATCATCCCCTAGGGCAATGGTGGGCAAACTTTTTTGTCAACTGAGCCAAATATCGCCAAAACCACGATTGAAATTTCTTTTGAGAGCCACATTTTTAAATTTGTGGATGACGCACTGTTATGTATCTGTGGATGATGCACTGTTATGGGGATCTGTGAATGACACTGTTATGGGGGATCTGTGGATGACACTGTTATGGGGGATCTGTGGGTGACACTGTTATGGGGATCTGTGGATGACACTGTTATGGGGGATCTGTGGATGACACTGTTATGGGGGATCTGTAGATGACACCTGTTATGGGGGCTCTGTGGATGTCACTGTTATGGGGGATCTTTGGATGACACTGTTATGGGTGGGGGATCTGTGGAAGACAGAGGATAATGGGGACATCTCTGGATGGCGCACTGTTATGGGGGATCTGTGGATGACACTGTTATGTATCTGTGGATGACGCACTGTTATGGGGGATCTGTGGATGACACTGTTATGGGGGATCTGTGGATGACACTGTTATGGGGGATCTGTGGATGACACTGTTATGGGAGATCTGTGGATGACACTGTTATGGGGATCTGTGGATGACACTGTTATGGGGGATCTGTGGATGTCACACTTTATGGGGATCTGTGGATGACACTGTTATGAGGGGATCTGTGGATGTCACACTGTTATGGGTGATCTGTGGATGTCACACACTGTTATGGGGATCTGTGGATGACACTGTTATAGGGGATCTGTGGATGACACTGTTATGGGGGATCTGTGAATGACACTGTTATGAGGATCTGTGGATGGCACTGTTATAGGGGATCTGTGGATGACACTGTTATGGGGATCTGTGGAGGACACTGTTATAGGGATCTGTGGAGGACGCACTGTTATGGGAGATCTGTGGATGACACTGTTATGGAGGATCTGTCGATGACACTGTTATGAGGGATCTGTGGATGACACTGTTATGGAGGATCTGTGGATGACACTGTTATGGGGATCTGTGGATGACACTGTTATGGGGGATCTGTGGATGACACACTGTTATGGGTGATCTGTGGAGGACACTGTTATGGGTGATCTGTGGATGACACTGGTATGGAGGATCTGTGGATGGCACTGTTATGGAGGATCTGTGGAGGACACTGTTATGAGGGGATCTGTGGATGACACTGTTATGGGGGATCTGTGGAGGACACACTGTTGTGGGGATCTGTGGAGGACGCACTGTTGTGGGGATCTGTGGAGGACGCACTGTTGTGGGGGATCTGTGGAGGACGCACTGTTGTGGGGATCTGTGGAGGACGCACTGTTGTGGGGATCTGTGGGGACGCACTGTTGTGGGAGATCTGTGGAGGACGCACTGTTGTGGGGGATCTGTGGATGACACTGTTATGGGGATCTGTGGATGACACTGTTATGGGGGATCTGTGGATGACACTGTTATAGGGGATCTGTGGATGACACACTGTTATGGAGGATCTGTGGATGACACTGTTATGGGGGATCTGTGGATGACACTGTTATGGAGGATCCGTGGATGACACTGTTATGGGGGATCTGTGGATGACACTGTTATGGAGGATCTGTGGATGACACTGTTATGGGGATCTGTGGAGGACACTGTTATGGGGGATCTGTGGATGACGCACTGTTAGGGGGATCTGTGGATGACACTGTTATGTGGGGGATCTGTGGAGGACAAACTGTTGTGGGGGATCTGTGGAGGACGCACTGTAAGGGGGATCTGTGGAGGACGCACTGTTAGGGGATCTGTGGATGAAACTGTTATGGGGGATCTGTGGATGACACTGTTATGGGGGATCTGTGGATGACACTGTTATGAGGATCTGTGGATGAGAAACTGTTATGGGGGATCTGTGGATGAAACTGTTATGGGGATCTGTGGATGACACTGTTATGGGGATCTGTGGATGACACTGTTATGGGGATCTGTGGATGACACTGTTATGGGGGATCTGTGGATGACACTGTTATGGGGGATCTGTGGATGACACTGTTATGGGGATCTGTGGATGACACTGTTATGGGGATCTGTGGATGACACTGTAATGGGGATCTGTGGATGACACTGTTATGGAGGATCTGTGGATGACACACTGTAATGGGGACATTTGGGGATGACGCACTTTTATGTATATGTGGATGACACATATATAGCATCTTAAGCTATACATGTGTCATCGACAATTCCCCCATGGATATTTTGAGCAGGGTTCTCCACCTTGGTGGATACACCCAAACCAAACAGTAAGCAAGAAGTAAAGTAATAAAACAGGCGTGCACACTTGCACTGGCTCTGCAGACAAGTTAAATAAAAGTAAAAATGATGAAGATAAAAATGAAATAATAATCAAGATCCAAATAAAAAAGTACATATAAAAGTATGTAAAAACATACTCTAATAGTCCTCACTGGTACTGTTGACGCCATAATAACATAGAATCTATATTATTATAGCGTCAACAGTACCAGTGAGGACTATTAGAGTGTGTTTTTACATACTTTTATATGTACTTTTTTTATTTGGATCTTGATTATTATTTCTTTTTATCTTCATCATTTTTTACTTTTATTTAACTTGTCTGCAGAGCCAGTGCAAGGTGGGCACGCCTGTTTTATTACTTTTGCTGTAAATCATGATGCCAAAATCAGTCACCTGTAGAAGGAGGTAATAAAACTCTGCGGGGGTGAGAGTAGCGCCTGCGGGGGTGTTGGTGCTGTTAGATTTCACTGCCCGGGAACTTTCACTACCCCTCGTCACTTCCTCTTCTTACGCAGCACGTTCCGACGTCTGGAAGGAGGTCCGGGGCAAGTGAAGGCGCTTACTCCTGCTGTCCAGCAGCTCCCTGCGTGAAAATGCGCCTGCGCAACTTAGTACTAGTGACACGCCCTCTCCGGGTTTGCGGAACGCAAATGCGTTCCACAGGCAACTAGTTTGTAGTGCAGGAGGGCTCGGTCTTTTGCCTATGATGTGGGAGCCGGCACCTAAGAGCCGCATTCAAGGGTCCAAAGAGTCGCTTGTGGCTCGCGAGCCGCGGTTTGCCGACCACTGCCTAGGGTGTCCGGTCTCGGTGCTGTCGTCCAGCTCCTCCCAGTCTTCTGCCTCTGGTTGGGGTCAGGATACTGCTGTAGCTGGTCACTGCACACATACCCATGAATTATTACACGCGTGATATGTATACACATGAAATATCACCCCTGTGACACCAAATATTAATTATTACACATGGCATATTCCCATGAATTATTACAAATGTGACACATACACATGAACTATTAAACGGATGGCGCATGCACATAGATGAGTACATACATGACACATACCTGTAGATATTACTATGTATGCATTGTGGCTGTTGCTACTTTAAAGGGGTTATCCCATGATTAATGTAAAAAATGAAAATCTGATATCATATAGTACAGGGCAATCTCTTTCTAACAAACTTATAACCAGCCCTGTACCTCACGTGCTCCAATTGCTTTCCTAGATTTATTTTTAAGCAGGGCGGCTTAGGGGGTGTGCACTTTCTCAGGGGGCGTGTCCTTTCTACTGCAGCTGCCGGCAGTTAAAGGATGTAACTAAGCGTGTGCTTCGATCTCTGTGAGCAGGACAGAGAAATTAGAAAAAGAACAAACAGCAGGTGGCGCTATACAGATACATTTTAAGTGAATAGCTCAGAGGCTGTACTCAATTTTTAATTACATACAATTACAAAAGTATTCAGATCCGGCTGCTGGTTTGAAAACCACTTTTTGGGGGCATTGAGAGGAGAACAGTTATTATTTGGGACTCTATGATGAGTCATAGTAGGGAGAAGTCTCAATGTGTTCATTGTTGGGGGTGTCACATATATCTTCATAGACCCTAGCAAGACCACATAAACCGGGCGGAGGGGAGGTCCAGGTCCAAGGTTTACCCTGGGGGCTCATTACCCCTGCTATACACACTATATTATACCCAGGGTTCAGTATCTGGATCAGCCCCCGTCTGGGGGTATGTTCTGCTCTCATCCTGGGGCAGCCCCAGGAATGTTGTCTAGTTAAATGGCGCTCTTTCTTCTCTTTTAGATCAAACATTGTAAAATTTCAAGATGACATGAAACGCGTATGCTGTAAAGACTGCACACCGAGCCTGAGCCGTGGCCCCCTAAGCAGCTCCTGGACCCCCGGATGATGAGGCTATCATTATGGTGATAATATATGAGGCCGCTCTCATCTGGCTGGAGCTGTATCCTATTCTTATGTTAATCTGCAGGAGGCTGGAGATACATTGTTACGTTCCGAGATACAATGTTTCCTTTTCTGGAGGCTTCTGTAAGATGAAAATGACATTAATCGACCTCATCGCTCCAAAGCTTAAGAGCCTGGGCTCCAGGCGTCCCCCAGACCGAAGGGTTAAACGCCCTCGGTTTCCACGGATTTGATTGACAGGTGGGCCAGCTCTGTGTGTGGCTGATACTTAAGCCACAATTTTCCTACAAGGACCTATTTTACTATTACACAATTATTCAATCAAATCAGGCGAGAAACGCGTCAGCAGCAGCTGCTGCTAGTGCCAGCCCTAGGCATAAATTCATAAAACGACATCATATCCCGCTCCCTCACTAAAACGCCTATTCAGTTTGGCCTTACAAACATCTTACTGCTATAAAATATGAGATAAGCGGCAATGGAGAATATCGGGTGCCCCTTATCTAAGGAGAAACAATGGATCAGAGACGTAGAGATCCACATTTTTTGATCCCTGTCCCCATAATAGGCTTTAGTCCAGCTAAGCTTGTGGCAGACTAGTACTTATACACAGCATCCAATTGAAACAGGATGAGCTGAAGTGTAAAGCATGGGGGAGGGGGCTTGGAACAGAAAAGAAGGTAGATTTTAAGATCTCAATGGACAATGCAGTCACTGATTTTAGGAGTAAATTCTATTTAAAAGGTTATTGAGTTTAGCCTAAAAAACAAGTGCCCCCCCATAACTTTTTTTGATAATGTCCTCATTTAGCTGTAAACAACCATTACATTTAACCCTCTATAGCTCAGGCACAGGCACTGTAAAATTTTGCTTAAATTCTCTTTCAGAAAATTATGATTTTAGATTGTGCCGTTTTGCGTTTACAGCTCCGCGGCAGAACTATGCGTCCCTCTAGAGACAAAGTGCAAAAACCTTATCCTGGAGTCGGAAGTTCATAAGGAGAGGGTGGAGGAGATTAACATGTGACTCTAAGATCAGATTGCACAGGGTTTACTTGTGACCGTGGAGACACATAGGTCTTTATAAGAGCTGTATACACGAAACGGTAGGAGACTTAAAGGGGTTGATCCATCTGGGACATTTGGTGGCATATCCCTAGGATGTGCCATCAATGTTAGATAGGTGGAGGTCCTACCTCTGGGACTTGCTCCTATCTCGGGAACGGGACCCTCAGAGTGAAAGGAGAGGAAGATACTTTAGATGCACTACACCAATAAATGGAAAAATCTACATACCCTTTAAAAGGGGTTTCCAACTTTTTACAACTGATGACCTATCCTATCCTCTGGAAAGGTCATCAGTATCTGATGGGTGGGGTCTGACACCCGGGACTCGCACCGATCAGCTGTTTGAGAAGGCACCGGGACTCCTGTGAGCGCCACGGCCTTCTCCCTGCTCACCAAGCACAACGCCGTACATTGGGGCTGAGCTACGCCTAGGCCATGTGACTGGTGAACATGTAATCACTGGCCTAGGAAAAGCTGAGAGTAGCGCCGTGGTGCTACTGCGATCACCGCGGCCTTCTCAAACACCTGATCGTCAGGGGTGTTGGGTGTCAAACCCCACCGATCAGATACTAGTGACCTATCCAGGGGATAGGTTAATCAGTTGTAAAGTCTGGGAAAAGCCTTTAATTCTATGGAGAAGGATAAGCGACCAGAGACTTCCGTTGCCGCTTATCCTGGGGGAGAGAATATAAATAGTAGGAGAAAAAAGAGCATAGAAGGTTCCAACCTAATATTTGATCATTTAAAGGCTTTGTACACCTTTGGGGGCAATTTTTTTTATTAATGCATTATACTCATTTTGAGCTAAACATTTTTTTTTCAGTTGGTCTTTATTAAAAATATGGAGCCCTTTTCTCTGTACAGAGCTGAGATGCTGTAGTAGCAGCCAGTGGATTTTCTGTCTTTTCAGTCAGTTGGGGAGCTGACGGACTCCTTATCTCTGCTCTCTGACTTTATAAACTCTCATTATAGCTATGCTCTTATCTTACTGGTAAAAATTGGTAAACACTGGTAAGTGTTTATGACCTCTCAGTAGTTTAGAGATAAGGGTTATTAGATAACCGGTGTTCTATCCTAAAACCTTACCCCATGAAAATCCCTTACCCCTCGTGACTTCCTGTGACACGGCCGCATGGACATGACGTAGATCAGCCCAGAGGAGGGGGTGTGCGCCTCAGCACAAGAGCACTACCACGGGTGCGCATGCGCACTACCACAGGTAGGTTAAAGCGCTGTGTCCGCACGTGCGCAGTGTGAGGGTAAGGAGATTTCACAAGATAAAAGACCATCCACTCTCCTTACCCCTGAGGGCGCATGCGCGATGTCCGCCAGAGCTGTCAGTGTCCGAGAGTGCTCCCTCAGGGGTTGGGAGATCTTATGGTTTTTTATCTTGTGAAATCTCCTTTCCTGCCTTACCTTACCCGTGGTAGTGCGCTTGCGCTGAGTCGCACGCCCCCTCCTCCAGCTGATCTTCGTCATGTCCGATGCGGCCGCGTCACCAGAAGTAAGGGATTTTCACGGGGTAAGGTTTTTTAATAAAACACCGGCACAAAGTGAAAGTACCAGTCACACAGTAGGAACAGTTAAACCTTTATGACAGAAAGGCTCAATATTTTTAATAAAGGCTAATTGAAAAATGATTTTTAGCCAAAAATAAGTAGAATGCAATCATAAACAAAAATTGCCTCCGCAGGTGTACATATCCTTTAAAGTCTAAAGGATATGTGTTTGATAATCCGGCACATTGATTCCAGATTAAAGGAATTTTCTACATTGCAGTTCAGCCATAAGCAGCGGACAGGCCCCTGAATTATCAGAGTACCAGCCATAAACAGCAGCGTGGAGTACAGGAGGAGATGGGATCTGTCCGTTAATTACAGTCATCACTCAGCGCTTCCCCCAACGTGACGGCAAAACGGGACATTTATTCATTGAGTTTCCGAGCATTAGTGTCAGGTGGAGGCCGGCTGTACCCCTGCGCCTGTGTCATGCGGAGACTGATGGCCGAGGAGACGCAGATGTATAGAACACATCCAGCCGCTCAGCCGTGTAGCCCAGCTCCCGATCTGCAGCTTTCCAATCTAACAAAAAAATATCAAAATCCAATAGAGATGATTTTATGGCGAATCCAGCGTCCCAGAGAAGTCAATTCCGGCAGAACATTACCCGCAAACATCCATTAAATATGTGGGAGTCAGCGCTTTCTGCAAATAGGAGGGACGTTAAACCGGCGGATATAGACGAGAATGCAAAAATGCCTTTAGATTGGAGGAGGGGGGTTCATACAAATCTTGGATTGTTGGATGGAAGTCATCGCTTTCTAAAAAGCTGCTGTGTTTAATCCCTTAAAGTGAACGCCTGCAGCATTTTGTTTCGATAGGTTCCACATTCTGTACTGATTTATTTCCTAATATATTTTTATATGGGTGGGAGCCTGGTTTTTCTGATACAGAGCTCCAAATCCCCTGTATGGTCAAGCTAAAATTCTGTCTGCCTGCAACCACCTCTAGAGGGAGCTCAAGTGCTTACTGCATACTGGTATGTAAATCTGGTAATTGCACAGTAGGCGGTAAGCTCCTACACTCCCCCTACTGGTGGCTGCAGGTACTTTCTCTCACTACAGTCAATAGAAACACTGTCCTACTGCCATTGGCGCAGATGCAGGAGAAGCACTGTAAGGAGGTGGGCACCTGTGTCATTTAATAAGAGCAGGGTGTCGCTGGATGTCCGTATTCTAATGGTTTCACTCACAGCAAGCAGAGGTATTGACAGTGCTGAAGGATTAAAACACAAAATAGAGTGTACCTGGCATCCAATAATACGAAAAGCAGTACAATCTGGCATAGGAGTGTCCCCTTAAAGGGTTCGGAAACCCTTATTCAGTCACCCAGCAGGGGATTCTGTGAAGGAGTCCTCATCTTTTGGAGTGTAGAGCGGTTACAAAGAGCGTCTCTCACTCTGGAGGACCTGACCCGTCCAGTATGTCACAGACAACCCCACATATGTGGATGGAGATCGCAATGCTTCATCTCACCTGTGGTGGCGCTGTTGCAAAACACAACACTTACTGCCAGGTTTCACCACAAATCACAGCTGATCACTCTGTGATCAGCTTTTTGCCCAGGGAACCTTCTAATGAGTAGGCATTGTCCAAAGCAGGGAACCCCTTTAAATGGATCTCATACATGCATGATCTTTGAGATCCCCACCGCTGGGACCCCTGCCGATCACGAGAACGGGGGTCTCTGAATGATCTGTATGAAAGATGAGGTGGTACATGTGGGTGCCCACTCCATTCACTTCTACAGAACTCATGGGTATAGCCGGGCACTGTCTGAAACCAGTGGAGTACCTTCAATGGTGGCAGACCAGATAACTGCTACAGGGCCCAGGGGAAGGAGGGGCCCGCTGCCAAACTCCTTCTTCTGTTTCCAATGTTAAAACACTGTATTTTCATGCAGCCACCACTACAGGCAATGGTAATTGTATACATTCCTATGCACTGAGCTCCCTCTAGTGGTGGCTGCAGGCAGACCACTTTGTAATGGAAGGGAAGCAGGAGATTGGTCAGTGTAGTTACTCTGGTTGTCTGTGGGAATGTGTGGAATAGGCACCCTATTTTGGAGCACCAGTTCCACTTTTGGGTGAGGCAGAGGGAGATTTATTTATTTTTTACATTATTTTATTTTTTACCAAAATTTTTTCTGGTTAATGAAAAAGATTGTAAATTCTTCAGAAATCTTGAGTGTTGAGCTTTAGGTTCTGCATTGCCTGGGAATGTTGGATAGATAGGTTGTGGGCATTGGTAGGGCAGGGGGGCCCAAACTAAGATTTGCTATGGGGCCCAATAAAATCAGTATGCGCCTGTAAAAAAATTAAGGGACTGTGCACCACTGCTCCATTCACACAGGGGACTCACGATCGATGGGGGTCCCACCTGTGTTCATAGACTTACCCCTATCCACAGGATCAACCTCTTTAATGGCAAGTCTCCCTAGCTATGTAACATCTGCAACATCTGCATACCTAGGATCACTGCCTGGTCTTTCTGGAGCCTGGGAAAGCTGGGTAACAACCACTGTGGGAGATGCAATGAATTAAGGGATTCTGGGAAAGCTGTGTGACAAGGAACAGCTATAAGTAACGAAAGAATTTGCAACCTCTTGACACAAGTCCCCCAGAACTGATACAGTGTATCCACTCCTGAGTGGGCGGAGCATGACACACTGACTCTCTCTGCGGTGCCCTTTGTCATGCTCCGCCCTTTAACTCCCTTTATCGTTTCTGCTTAGAATCTTCCTACGACGGATACATTGTATCAATTTGAAATGTTCCATTTCCCACCCAAGTAGCGGTGAACATCCCCCCGCCCCCACCCCGCTGCTGTACGAGCCGCTCCTTTCAGAGAATAAAGAAAAAAAGAAAACAAGGTCACCTCCGATATAATCGCCCGTAATTCGCGGAATCCCATTTGTCCAGCCCATCATCGTATGTTCTTTGAGCGCAGTCATTCCGCTGAATTACTGATGAGAAGGCAGCACATGAAAGGGGAGCAGCAGATCTGCAGGCCTTGGAGCTCGCTTTTATATGATAAGTAGGAAGACGACGACACCGCGGCCAGACCGCGCCGAGGGACCATAACTCAGTTTTCACCATTTTTTTAAGTAGAAAATAACTGCAATAAAATTATATGAATTGCGGTAAAATCACGGAACGTGATAATGGCGCCATGACTATAATGTTTTCTTATGTGGAGAGAAATTTACAAGCGACCATGTTGGATTTTTTGTAGGTTGTTGCAAATGTTAAGTGAAAGTTTTTCGCCATAAACATTGACATCCTACTTGCCACCTTTTTGGCCAAGCAATCAGGGAGAAAAAGGCTATACACGCCCCCTTTTTACAGGCCACACCCTTACTCACCCCGCCTTTATGGCTTCATTGTGTGTTTGATGACACCGCCACAGTACCCCACACTGCTAGGGGCCGGAGCCGTCCGGACAGTCTGGGAGAGTGGTTTCACTATATTTCCTTGCTGGGACCTCCAGCGATCAGCTCTGATCTGTTTGGATACCTGGCAGTAAGTGTTCAGTTTCCCTGCAGCGCCACCAGAGGGGAAATGAAGCATTACACAGTGTCCACTCACATCAGTGGGTGGTCTTTATAATACAGGACAGGACAAGTCCTCCAGGGAGGGAGACGCTCTGGCCCCTCTCTATTAACTTTGATAACCCTTTTAAATATTTATGGAACATTATGCACTATGTATCCATTGACCACATGGTGGCGCTGCTCTATGCAGATCAATGGTATGTTCAAAGCTATAGCTTGAAGCTTCTTGCAAAATCTGTAACTGGGCCCCTCACCCACCACGTACCATTTATAATAGGTCATCAGTATAAAATTCCTGGAAAACCATCTGAAGTTACGGCCAGTTTACGTGATCAGATTTATTGGGCCAATTTTTGGGGAATGAATGTTCCCATGAATACTCATTTGCGGTAACTGACCTGTGAAAATGTGCTGCCAATCACCAGACAAATGACTTTAAATCAGTGTCTGCCGCCCGTATATCGCTCTCTGTAAACAGGACAATGCCGAGAAACAATTGGCAGGGGCAATATTCGAATTTGCGATATTTCGCGAATATTTGGTAGAATATTCATCATAAATTAGCCAATTCGCTATTATTTTCTTGATTGCGAAAATCGGCAATGTAATATTTTCGGAATGTGCGCGAATTACAGACGTGGGTCAGTTTTGCTACATTTTTTCAACTGCTCGAAGTTTCCTGAGACTGGAGAAAGTGGTTGGCACCGCAGAACATTACAATAGCTTTATATGCAGATAGAGTGCTCCGATATATTCACCATTGCGAAATCAGCAATAATGATGCAAATATTTTGGCGCAATATGTGCAACTTCACATTTTAGCAGGTCTGACTACATATTAGTGATTGGTGCACTAAGTATTGTTGTGAACTCGTGACATCACAGCACAATAGTCGCAATTAGAATAGAATTTGCGATTTCCAGACATTTTTTTTGCGATTGCACAAATCGGCACTAATGATGCGCATTTTTTTGCGCAATACGTGCAACTTCACATTTTATCAGGTCTGAGTAGATATTACTGATTGGTGCACTAAGTATTGTTGTGACATCACAGCACAGTAATCCCTATCACAGCACAGTAATCCCTATCACAGCACAGTAATCCCTATCACAGCACAGTTATCCCCATCACAGCACAGTAATCCCTATCACAGCACAGTTATCCCTATCACAGCACAGTAATCCCTATCACAGCACAGTTATCCCTATCACAGCACAGTTATCCCTATCAGAGCACAGTAATCCCTATCACAGCACAGTAATCCCTATCACAGCACAGTAATCCCTATCACAGCACAGTAATCCCTATCACAGCACAGTAATCCCCATCACAGCACAGTAATCCCCATCACAGCACAGTAATCCCTATCACAGCACAGTAATCCCTATCACAGCACAGTGATCCCTATCAGAGCACAGTAATCCCTATCACAGCACAGTAATCCCTATCACAGCGCAGTAATCCCTATCACAGCACAGTAATCTCTATCAAAGCACAGTAATCCCTATCACAGCACAGTAATCCCTATCAGAGCACAGTAATCCCTATCACAGCACAGTGATCCCTATCAGAGCACAGTAATCCCTATCACAGCACAGTAATCTCTATCACAGCACAGTAATCCCTATCACAGCACAGTAATCCCTATCACAGCACAGTGATCCCTATCAGAGCACAGTAATCCCTATCACAGCACAGTAATCTCTATCAAAGCACAGTAATATCACAGCACAGTAATCCCTATCACAGCACACTAATCCCTATCACAGCACAGTAATCCCTATCACAGCACAGTAATCCCTATCACAGCACAGTAATCCTTATCACAGCACAGTTATCCCTATCACAGCACAGTAATTCCTATCACAGCACAGTAATCCCTATCACAGCACAGTAATCCCTATCACAGCACAGTAATCCCTATCACAGCACAGTAATCCCTATCACAGCACAGTAATCCTTATCACAGCACAGTTATCCCTATCAAAGCACAGTAATTCCTATCACAGCACAGTAATCTCTATCACAGCACAGTAA
Organism: Bufotes viridis; assembly: GCA_033119425.1. Classification (NCBI taxonomy): domain Eukaryota; kingdom Metazoa; phylum Chordata; class Amphibia; order Anura; family Bufonidae; genus Bufotes; species Bufotes viridis. Next base: position 447,876,075 of record CM065592.1, read on the forward strand.
TGTAATCCCTATCACAGCACAGTAATCCCTATCACAGCACAGTAATCCCTATCACAGCACAGTAATCCCTATCACAGCACAGTAATCCCTATCACAGCACAGTAATCCCTATCACAGCACAGTTATCCCTATCAGAGCACAGTAATCCCTATCACAGCACAGTAATCCCTATCACAGCACAGTAATCCCTATCACAGCACAGTAATCCCTATCACAGCACAGTAATCCCCATCACAGCACAGTAATCCCCATCACAGCACAGTAATCCCTATCACAGCACAGTAATCCCTATCACAGCACAGTGATCCCTATCAGAGCACAGTAATCCCTATCACAGCACAGTAATCCCTATCACAGCGCAGTAATCCCTATCACAGCACAGTAATCTCTATCACAGCACAGTAATCCCTATCACAGCACAGTAATCCCTATCAGAGCACAGTAATCCCTATCACAGCACAGTGATCCCTATCAGAGCACAGTAATCCCTATCACAGCACAGTAATCTCTATCACAGCACAGTAATCCCTATCACAGCACAGTAATCCCTATCACAGCACAGTGATCCCTATCAGAGCACAGTAATCCCTATCACAGCACAGTAATCTCTATCAAAGCACACTAATCCCTATCACAGCACAGTAATCCCTATCACAGCACAGTAATCCCTATCACAGCACAGTAATCCCTATCACAGCACACTAATCCCTATCACAGCACAGTAATCCCTATCACAGCACAGTAATCCCTATCACAGCACAGTAATCCCTATCACAGCACAGTTATCCCTATCACAGCACAGTAATTCCTATCACAGCACAGTAATCCCTATCACAGCACAGTAATCCCTATCACAGCACAGTAATCCCTATCACAGCACAGTAATCCCTATCACAGCACAGTAATCCCTATCACAGCACAGTAATCCCTATCACAGCACAGTAATCCCTATTACAGCACAGTAATCTCTATCACAGCACACTAATCCCTATCACAGCACACTAATCCCTATCACAGCACACTAATCCCTATCACAGCACAGTTATCCCTATCACAGCACAGTTATCCCTATCACAGCACAGTAATCCCTATCACAGCACAGTAATCCCTATCACAGCACAGTAATCCATATCACAGCACAGTAATCCCTATCACAGCACAGCAATTCTTATCACAGCACAGTAATCCCTATCACAGCACAGTAATCCCAATCACAGCACAGTAATCCCTATCACAGCACAGTGATCCCTATCACAGCACAGTAATCCCTATCACAGCACAGTAATCCCTATCACAGCACAGTAATCCCTATCACAGCACAGTTATCCCTATCACAGCACAGTTATCCCTATCAGAGCACAGTAATCCCTATCACAGCACAGTAATCCCTATTACAGCACAGTAATCCCTATCACAGCACAGTAATCCCTATTACAGCACAGTAATCCCTATCACAGCACAGTAATCCCTATCACAGCACACTAATCCCTATCGCAGCACAGTAATCCCTATCACAGCACTGTAATCCCTATCACAGCACAGTAATCCCTATCACAGCACAGTAATCCCTATCACAGCACAGTAATCCCTATTACAGCACAGTAATCCCTAACACAGCACACTAATCCCTATCACAGCACACTAATCCCTATCACAGCACAGTAATCCCTATCACAGCACAGTAATCCCTATAACAGCACAGTAATCCCTATCACACTACCTAACACCCTGCACTGGAACAGTAATCCCTATCACAGCACAGTAATCCCTATCACAGCACAGTAATCCCTATCACAGCACAGTAATCCCTATCAGAGCACAGTAATCCCTATCACAGCACAGTAATCCCTATCACAGCACAGTAATCCCTATCACAGCACAGTAATCCCTATCACAGCACAGTAATCCCTATCACAGCACACTAATCCCTATCACAGCACAGTAATCCCTATCACAGCACAGTAATCCCTATCACAGCACAGTAATCCCTATCACAGCACAGTAATCCCTATTACAGCACACTAATCCCTATCACAGCACACTAATCCCTATCACAGCACACTAATCCCTATCACAGCACAGTAATCCCTATCACAGCACAGTAATCCCTATAACAGCACAGTAATCCCTATCACACTACCTAACACCCTGCACTGGAACCTATCAGCTACTCTATATAACTATCTCACCTACACTGACTCTCCCACTAACTATCTGTATTATATATATATATTAACTAACTAACTAACTAACTAACTAACTAACTAACTAACGCAGTGATGGCTATGGAGTTCTGGAGTGCCGGAGGATAGCCATCACAGATCTAATGTAATGTGACACAGTAAAGCACAGAGCACAGCAATGACACTGCTCTCTCTCTCTCAGAACTGTAATAAATTGCAGAAAATGGCTGCGGGGGAGGTTCTTACATAGTAAGGGGTAGGGAACTTTCCTATTGGTTGCTAGGGAGGTTGCTAAGCTCAGACAAAGACATTGCAGCCTTCTCATTGGCCCACAAGCAAGAAGGGAGGTTACTGATGGAAAAAAAGTAGAATATTTGAAAATACGTATATCACTATATTCTAAATATTCATGAATTCTTGAAGTTACGATATTCGCTATTAAAATTCACGATTCGAATATTCGCGCCCAACACTAGAAACAATGAATCTGTATAGGAATGAAGGATCAAAGCTGCGATCATTCATCCCCACATAGAAAGTATGATTGATGCATGTAAATGCAGCTGAATGAGTGGAAAATGATCAGGAATGAATTTCTTCCCGATCACTAACTTGTTTGTCTTTTGTGCCAGCAAAATACACCTTTGGTAAGGGAAAACTGCATGGCTAGGGGTTGGATGTTATACACCTGTGGTAAGGGAAGACTGCATGGCTAGGGCTGGGTGTTATACACCTGTGGTAAAGGAAAACTGCATGGCTAGGGGCTGGATGTTATACACCTGTGGTAAGGGAAAACTGCATGGCTAGGGGCTGGATGTTATACACTTGTGGTAAGGGAAAACTGCATGACTAGGGGTTGGATGTTATACACCTGTGGTAAGGGAAGACTGCATGGCTAGGGCTGGGTGTTATACACCTGTGGTAAAGGAAAACTGCATGGCTAGGGGCTGGATGTTATACACCTGTGGTAAGGGAAGGCTGCATGGCTAGGGGCTGGATGTTATACACCTGTGGTAAGGGAAGGCTGCATGGCTAGGGGCTGGATGTTATACACCTGTGGTAAGGGAAGGCTGCATGGCTAGGGGCTGGATGTTACACATCTGTGGTAAGGGAAAACTGCATGGCTAGGGGCTGGATGTTATACACCTGTGGTAAGGGAAGGCTGCATGGCTAGGGGCTGGATGTTACACATCTGTGGTAAGGGAAAACTGCATGGCTAGGGGCTGGATGTTATACACCTGTGGTAAGGGAAGACTGCATGGCTAGGGGCTGGATGTTATACATTTGTGGTAATAGTAACATAGCAAAATAGTAACATAGTTTAGTTCGGCCTGTCATTCTGCAAGTTGATCATTCTAGAGAAAGGCAAAAAACCTGTGAGGTAGAAGCTGATTTTCCTCATTTTAGGGGAAATAATTCCTTCCTGACTCCAATCAGGTATCAGAATACTTCCTGGATCAGCGACCCCTCTCTAGTAACTATACCTATAATATTATTACACTCCTGAAATACATCCAGGTCCCTCCTGAACTCTTTTAGTGAATTCATCATCACCAACTCATCAGGCAGAGAGACTGTATGGCTGGGGGGCTGGATGTTATACACCTGTGGTAATGGTAGACTGTAGGGCCGGGGTCGGATGTTATACACTTGTGGTAATGGAAGACTGGATGGCTAGGGCTGGATGTTATACACCTGTGGTAATGGTAGACTGGATGGCTAGGGCTGGATGTTATACACTTGTGGTAATGGTCGACTGTAGGGCTGGGGTCGGATGTTAAACACTTGTGGTAATGGCAGACTGCATGGCTAGGGGCTGGATGTTATACACCTGTGGTAATGGTAGACTGGATGGCTAGGGCTGGATGTTATACACTTGTGGTAATGGTACACTGCATGGCTGGGAATGGATGTCATACACCTGTGGTAATGGTAGACTGTAGGGCTGGGGTCGGATGTTAAACACTTGTGGTAATGGAAGACTGGATGGCTAGGGCTGGTGTTATACAACTGTGGTAATGGCAGACTGCATGGCTGGGAATGGATGTTATACACCTGTGGTAATGGTAGGCTGCATGGCTAGGGGCTAGATGTTATACAGCTATGGTAATGGCAGTCTGCATGAATAGGGGCTGGATGTTATACACTTGTGATAAAGGTAGACTGTAGGGACGGGGTGGATGTTATACACCTGTTGTAATAGTAGACTGGATAGCTAGGGCTAGATGTTATACAGCTATGGTAATGGCAGACTGCATGAATAGGGGCTGGATGTTATACACCTGTGGTAATGGCAGACTGCTTGGCTGGGAATGGATGTTATACACCTGTGGTAATAGTAGACTGGATAGCTAGGATTGGATATTATACACCTGTGGTAATAGTAGACTGCATGAATAGGGGCTGGATGTTATACACCTGTGGTAATGGCAGACTGCTTGGCTGGGAATGGATGTTATACACCTATGGTAATGGCAGACTGCTTGGCTGGGAATGGATGTTATACACCTGTGGAAATGGCAGACTGCTTGGCTGGGAATGGATGTTATACACCTGTGGTAATGTCATTGAATGAAACAACTGAATTCAGTAATTAAAATGTGGGTCCCAATACTTTTCTCCATATAGTGTATATAGACATGACAGCTCACCTGCCTCCTAGATAATATAAATTAAGCAAAACTTTAAAAAGTTTTGCTGGACTTTCACGTTTATGTATCTTTTTTTTTTTACTAGTGATGAGCGGCATAGGCAATATTCGAATTCTCAATATTTCGTGAATTTTTGGCCGAATATTTGCCATAAATTCACAAATTCATGATCTCCAGTCATTATTTACTTGATTGTAAAAATCGGCTATGTAATATATTAGTGATAAAAATTAGCGATTAGAATATTCGCGATCAACACTAAATAGGCAACTTTCCTATTGATTGCTAGGGCTAAGTGGCGATATTCACGATAAATTTGCATTAAATTTGCAGTTCGCGATCAACACTATTCGCGAATACGAATTTATAGCACTATACTCTAAATATTCAAAAATTCTCGGTTAAATTTTGCGATTCGAATATTCGCACTCAGCGCTATTTTTTACCACTGTGCTGCTTTTGCCCCCGCTGAGTTGGACTTCGATGGTGATATTGTGTGGTGCCGATCATCTTTCTCTTTTTTTCAGGGTTGAACATAATATAAATTCAATCACCTCTATTAATTTGAATGGAAGGGGCTGTCAGGAAGAAAGCAGAAATCGTGAAGGCATAAAAATATTGTAAAATATGCAACAGAGGTAAAGAGAGAGCGCCGAGGGGCGCAGATCTACAAGGAAGATTTTAATAGAATACATTTGAATAGAAATTTCCTTCAATTATAGGAAGGCAGAGACTGTAGGTCATGCTATATCATGTTTATACAATGAAGCAGAGTACTCCGCTCTCCAGTAATTGTATTATTTGTATAGAAGACTATTGTTGAGGATGAACCCGGTGCCACAGCCCAGGGTACACGCTACAACAAACCCTCGCCTATTGTCATCATTATTCAGCCTTGTTCCTCAGTCTAGGAATTTGCACAATTCAGTAAGTGGAACAGAAGGTTTGTACCGTCTAATGATGCAGTAAAATCCTTCTACCATGTCTGTCCTACCACAAACTTATACTTTATTTTTGCGTGGCCTGAAAAAAATGAGTCATAGCCTAAAAACCATCTACTTCATACCAAATATGCAATCGGGATCAAGCGTTTCACAAAAATTCTAAAAAGGTTTTCACAATTGCTTTCAAAGCACATGAACCGGCGAAGGAATTGAAACTACAATTATATTATCCGTGACAAAAACAAAATGTAGCGCATCCTAAGATGCAGGTGCGCGTCACCGTGGCTAAAAATAAAAAATCATATAGAATGTGACAGCACTCTGCTTATACAAAATACGTGATCACAAAATGTTTAAACTAATGCTGTGCAAACGAAATAAATGAATGTGAGGTTCTCAGCAAATACATTTTGAACAAAATTACTTGTGCCCATCCACCACGGCAAGGTGACCTGCTCTCCCTGCAGCAGGTAAGGTAGCATACCCAGTCCAGTACTTAAAGGGGTTGTCCAAGTTATATTTATTGATAGGTCATCAATATCTGATCGGGAGGGGTCTGACAGCCAGCACCCCCGCCGATCAGCTATTTGAAGAGCAGGCGTGCGCCGTGCCAGTGCTGCCTCCTCTTCATTGTTTACCCGCTGGCTGTCTCATCTGCTGCGGTGAGCAGGTGTAATTACAGCCAAGCCGTCCATTAATTTCAATGGGACAGCTCGTTCCCATACAAGTGTATACTACAGAGCCGTCCCATTGAAATGAATGGGACGGCTTGGGTGTAATTACACCTGCTCACCGCTGCAGATACGACGGCGAGCAGGTAAACAATGAAGAGGAGGCAGCGCTGGCACGGCGCACGCCTTCTCTTCAAACAGCTGATCGGCGGGGGTGCCGGCTGTCGGACCCCTCCCAATCAGATATTGATGACCTATCCTGAGGATAGGTCATCAATAAATATAACTTGCACAACCCCTTTAAGTACTGGACTGGGCGCGTGCCTTCTCTTCGAACAGCAGATCGGCGGGGGTGCCAGGTGTCGGACCCCCGCTGATCTGATATTGATGACCTATCCTGAGGATAGGAGGTCATCAATTAACATAACTTGGACAACCCCTTTAATGCATGTGGAATCTGTTTGCCCTGAATTCATTGTAGGCTTGTTGGCACCAGAAAAGGTAACATTTAGCATAGGTTCCCCTCCAACAGAGGTGACCTTGCCGTAGAGGATGGGCACAAATAATTTTGATCAAATGTATTTGCTAAGAATCTCATATTAATTTATATAGTATAGCATTAGGGTATATATTTTGTGATCAATTGTTTTAGCAGTGATAGTGTTTGATTGAGAGTCATGATGAAGGATCCATATGTTTAGAGATCCGAAACGCGTCACATTGCGGTGTTTGTCCTGATGTGTGTAAAGATTTTATGAAGCTTCAATAAAGGAACACTCGATCTGGAGAGCTGGATCCAGCATTTTTTATTTCCAAGATTGTTCTACCGCTCACCAGAGGAGTGGCGTCCGTGCTCCCAACGAGTAGGTAGCGGTGTAGAGCTGCCCAAACTCAATTCTTTTGAGTGTTTGATGGATGTATAATTTTATTCTTGGTGGCTTGTGGATCAAAAATTTTTACCCTGGTGCCTGATGGGTCAATAGTTGTACCCCTGGTGTCTAACAGATCATTATTTATATCCCTGCTGCCTAGTGTATCCTTCACCGGTGTATAGTTGATTCATAATTATATGTCTGGTGTCTATGTATATCCCTTCTGCCTAGAGGATCTGTTGGTATCTAATAGATGAATAATTATGTCCCTGGTGCCTAGAGGATAAATAATTATTTCTCTGGTTTCTAGTAATAACAATAATAATAACAATAATAATCATTATTATTATTATTACTACTACTACTACAGGATTAATGATATTAATATATATTATATAAAAGATTAATAACCTGTGGTGCATAGTAAGTGATAATAATAATATTCCGGGTATCTAGCGAATTAATTTCTGATTTCTAAGGGATTTATAATAATATTCTTGGTATGATAATAATGATAATAATAATAATTAATAATAATATCCCTGGTGCCTAGTGGATAAATAATTATCTATCAGGATTCTAGTAGTAGTAGTAATAATAACAATATATATTTTTTTATAATAATTATTATTATTATTACTATTATTATTATTATTATTAATAATAATAATAATATTACTACTACAGGATTAATGATATTCCTTGTGTCTAGCAGATTTATAATAAAATTGTTATATAAAAGATTCCTAACATCTGTGGTGCATAGTAAGAGATAATAATAATATTCCTCATATCTAGTGAATTAATTTCTGATTTCTAAGAGATTTATAATAATATTCTTGTTGTGATGATAATGATAATAATAATATCCTCCCTGGTGCACAGTGGATAATAATTATTAGGCCACTAATGTTAATGGACACATACAATTCTTGATGTCCAGTGGCTCAATGCTAATATCCCTGGTGCCTTGTGAATGTGTAATATATCAGACGTCTGGAGCGTTAATAACTATATTTCAAGTGTCTAGTCAGTTGATATTAATAATGTCACTAATGTCAGTGGGTTATGAATAATATAGCGAATGTCTAGTGGATTAATAGTTATATCCATGGTGTCGTGTGTGTTAATGATATATCTGGTGTACAGTAGGGTAATTGGAATATCAGTAGTGGGTTAATAATTACATCCCTGTCATCTGGTGGATTAACATTCAATCCTCGGTGTCTACTGGACTGATAGTATTAATAATATCATCTCTGGTGATAATAGCTCTATCCCTGGTGTCTCTCATTGTTGCCCTGATCCTTTCGCTCCTCGATTACTGTAACCAATTTCTAATTGTCTTTTTTCTCACTTTTCCAAACTGCCATGAATGTAGCAGCCAGGCCTCATCTAACCGCTCGTCCGATGCGCCTGCGCTGTGCCCGTCTTGTATCTTCATTCAGCAGGACCTGCGCTGATGTCACCGCGCTCACCGCGTGATGACGTCATCGAAGGTACTTTTGCAGGTCCTGCAGGAAGAAAAAAGATGACGATACCGGCTGCGCGATGAAGTGGATGAGGTGAGTATGTATTTTTTATTTTTTAGACATTTTGGTTAGCATTCTGTATTAAGAATGCTATTATTTTCGTTTAGAACCATGTTAGAAGGGAAAATAATAAAGTCTACAGAACACCGAACCCAAACTCGAACTTCAGTGAAGAAGTCTGGGTTCGGGTCTGGGTACCACATTCAGTTTTTTATCATGCAGGTGCAAAACTGAACAACGGAACGCAACCGCAGACAAAACTGACTGAAATTGCGTGCCTACTTGCGCGGGTTTTCCGCAATGCACCCACATCGCATCTGGCCTTCACCCTCAACGCTCATGTGAAAGAGGCCTTTCAGCACAGGATTCAGGTTATACTTCTGACCCTCACCCATAAAGCTCACCCGCATGCTACACCCCCTATATCTCCTCCCTCATCTCCACTACCCTACCCGCACTCTACATTCTGACATTGACTAACCGCCATAATCTGAGCCCCCTCTCGTGCTGCACCAGTTCTCTGGAATGCACTTCCCCATACAATCCATAAATTCCCAACTCCCTCAGTACTAAGTGTAGATTAGCAAAATGTCCTCACATCCCCTAATCCAACTCTTTAACATTTTTCCTCAAATCCTCTCAGCCAATACTATCCACCGCACCCCATGCCCTCAGAGCGCTACAGATATCGGCTGGTGACGGCAGCTTTACATCTTCTCCCCTATTGTGACCATTCTACAGAACAAGTCATTTTTACATTTTGTGGATATGTGGGGTTAACATTAAATCCCTGGTGTCTAGTAGTTTAATAGTTATATTTCCGACATCTAGTGGATTAATATATGTTTCTGGTGTCCAGTGCATTAATAGTCATATTCCTGGTGTGTAGTGGGTTAATAGTAATATCTCCAGTGTCTACTGGATTAATAGTTATATCTTTGGTTTCTAGAAATTCTAGTGGGTTAATAGTCATATCCCTGGTGTATAGTGGGTCAATAGTTATATCCCTGCTGTCCAGTGGATTAATAATTGTATTCCTGGTGTCTAGAGGGTTAATAGTTATGTTTCTGATGTCAAGTGGGTTAATATGTTTTTCCCTGGTGTCTAATAGTTTAATAGTCATATGCCTGATGTCCTGTGGGTTAATAGTTATATCCCTGGTGTCTAGTGGGCTAATAGTTATATCCCTAATGTCTAGTGGGTAAATAGTTGCATCCCTGGTGTCTAGTGGGTTAATAATTGTATCCATGGTATCTAGTGGGTTAATAGTTATATACCTGGTGTCTAGTGAGTTAATAGTTGTATCCCTGATGTCTAGTGGGTTAACAGTCACATCCCTGATGTCTAGTGGGTTAATAGTTATATCCCTGGTGTCTGGTGGGTTAATAGTTATATCCCTGGTGTTTAGTGGGTTAATAGTTATATCCTTGGTGTCTAGTGGGCTAATAGTTATATCCCTGATGTCTAGTGGGTTAATAGTTATATCCCTGGTGTCTGGTGGGTTAATAGTCATATCCCTGATGCTTTGTGGGTTAATAGTCATATACTTGATGCTTTGTGGGTCAATAATCCTGTCCCTGGTGTCAAGTGCATTAATAGTCATGTCCTTAGTGTCTAGTGGGTTAATAGTTGCATCCCTGGTGCCTAGTGTCTTAATAATCATATCCCTGGTGTCTAGTGGGTTAATAATCATATCCCTGGTGTCTAGTGGGTTAATAATCATATCCCTGGTGTCTAGTGGGTTAATAATCATATCCCTAGTGTCCAGTGGGTTTATATTTTCTAAGGAGCATCTGAAATGCGTAGCTTCTCTTTAAGCAGAAAGTAACTTCTGGAATGATTGATTCTATTTAGTTACAATGTATTCCTTTATCAGATGGGGGCCATGATGTATCCGCCGCAGATGCCACTGGTTCTGCTCCGTACCTAGGAGTCACTGGGCTGGGGGAGGGGAAGGCCTGATAACCCGCTACCTCATATCAGACCCATTTCTTATCAGACCCACTCAGGCCTCTCCAGTTATTACATGAAGCTCTTTGATACTTCAGCCGAGAAAAGGTCAGTTTCAATTGCTGCCTTAATTCACAGGCGCGGCCGCGCGGTAGGATCCGTTGACTAAATTGCGCACTCTGGTTAATGTGCACCTCTAATAACCCCCGAGTATTGCGCTGGCAGAACTCACTGTAACTTAAATTAATGGAATTATTTCAGGCGTCTTGGTAAAAAAAAAAAAAAGAGAACTTTTTCATTAGCGGCTGCGACGGACAGTGATCCAAGCAGATGAAGTCATCGGAGCTTGTAACGGCAGGAATTATCACCACGATCCTTGTCCGCGTTTTATGAGCCATTGTAAATGGTGAGTTACTGTCACTTTAAGAGATCATTTTGAACATTAATCTGCTAAAACTCCATAAAAATGACAAAGGACGAGAAAATCTGCCGCTTCCTACGTAATAATATATGGACAGGGATTCACTCTCTTATTTTAGTGCGGTTTCAATCACTTTTGATATTAACGTTAATGGGGGAGTAATTGTTATGCAAATGCCATGAAAATACTTTCCATGTTTTGGCCTCAGGGTGGAGCACTCATCCTATCTCTGTGGGAGGAGAGATATCTCTGGCGCTCACTGTCGCCCTCTGGTGAGTAATATGCTTTGCAAGAGCTAATAAGAGGAGCGGGGGAAGGGGACTGACAACTATTCTAAGGTCAATTCTGGCTCCCAAATGTGGTTGTCGCTTTTTAAAGGGAGTCTGCAGGTGAACGTCTGTTTAAAACCTTCATAATGTTTTGATAGAAGAGAAAAGGAAGTTTAATCTGGTATGCAAATTACATGTAAGTGTCCGAAGGGCGGGCTCAAGCCTGGCAAGTGCCCTGGATCCCATTGGTATTCCCTGTACGATGCCTTGTCCTTGATGGATGGCGCCAGCCTGTGGAGATGTCACTGTGGAACAGACGGCGCGTGTGCAAGATTTCAATAGGTCCATTCATCGGCAGGGGTCCTGTATTCTCCTGACGGGGCCAGGAGTGAGGCATTGCAGACGGTGATTTATGTGATAGGTGATAAATGTGGGATCATGAAAATAGGGTTTCCCAAGTCTCTAATGTGAACAGTGCGTATGCGTGACCACCATTCACTTCTATGGGACTTCCCGAGATATCCGAGCACTGTACTCAGCAGTCCCATAGACAGTGAATGGAGTGGTTGTTACGCATGTGCAGCAGAGCTCTATTCACACAAGGGACTTTAAAACCCCAGTTCTAGTGACTGTGGGGACCCCATGGGTTGGACCCCCAGCTATCATACATTTATCATAGCAGAAAAACACAAATAAGGATATTGAGATGACTCTGCTGTCTCCCACCTCTTAATGATAATGAGATGACTCTGCTGACTTCACCGTTAAATGATAATGAGATCACTTTGCTGACTCCCACCCCTAATGACAATGAAATGACTCTCCTGACCTCACCCTCTATGATAATGAGATTACTTTCCTGACTTCACCCTCTAAGGATATTGAGATGACTCTGCTGACTCCCACCTCCTAATGATAATGAGATGACCCTGCTGACCTCACCCTCTAATGATAATGAGATGACTCTCCTGACCTCACCCTCTAATGATAATGAGATGACTCTCCTGACCTCACCCTCTAATGATAATGACATGACTCTCCTGACCTTACCCTCTAACGATAATGAGATGACTCTCCTGACCTCAATCTCCAACGACAATGAGATGACTGTCTTGACCTCACCCTCTAATGATAATGAGATGACTCTCCTGACCTCACCCTCTAACGGTAATGAGATGACTCTCCTGACCTCACCCTCTAATGATAATGAGATGACTCTCCTGACCTTACCCTCTAATGATAATGAGATTACTCTCCTGACCTTACCCTCTAATGATAATGAGATTACTCTGCTGACCTCACCTTCAAATGATAATGAGATGACTCTCCTGACCTCCCCCTCTAATGATAATGACATGACTCTCCTGACCTTACCCTCTAATGATAATGAGATGACTCTCCTGACCTCAATCTCCAACGATAATGAGATGACTCTCCTGACCTCACCCTCTAACGATATGGGAGATGACTCTGCTGACCTTACCCTCTAATGATAATGAGATGACTCTGCTGACCTCACCTTTAAATGATAATCAGATGACTCTGCTGAACGTACCTTCTAATGATACTGAGATGACTCTGCTGAATGAACCTTCTACCCTACTTTTTAATGATATAAGATGACTGTGCTAACTCCACTTTCTAAGAATAATGAGATGACTGCTGACTCTACTTTCTAATGATATTGAGATGACTCTGCTGACCCCACACTGTATTGATAATGAGATGACTCTGCTGACCCCACACTGTATTGATAATGAGATAACTCTGCTGAATCCACCCTCTAATGATAATGAGATGACTCTGCTAACCCCACATTCTAATAATAATGAGATGATTCTGTTTACCCTACCTTCTAATCATAATGAGTTGACTCTGCTGACCCTTCCAGCAAATTATATTAAGATGACTGCTGACCTTAACCTCTACTGATAATTAGATTACTATGCTGGCCTAACCATCTAATGATAATGAGATGACTTTGCTGACTTAACTTCTAATGATAATGAGATGACTTTTCTGACCCCGCACTGTAATGATTAGGAGTTGACTCTGCTGACTCTGTGCTGTGATGATAATGAGATAACTTTGATTACCCTGTCCTCTAATTATATGAAGATGACCCTGCCGACCCCACACTGTAATGATAATGAGATGACTAAATAATAATAATTAGTCTGACGAGCCTGTCCTATAATGGTAATAAGATGACTCTGATTACCCTATCCTCTAATGATAAGGAGATACATCTGTCTCAGTCTACACAGTAAAGCTGGCAGATGAGCTGCAGAAATCAGGAAACATCAGTCTATGGTGTTCCAGTGACAGATGTAAAAACTGCATTCACTTCTATGGGCCTGCCCGAGATAGCCTAACGCTGTCCTCAGCATTCCCAAAGACACAGGTTATTGTGCATTCACATTACAAGAGAGTCGGGAACCCCCGTTGAATAGATGGGGGTCTCAGGGTCGGGTGATCATACATTTATCACCAAACCCTTTCATGGAACCACAGATGATTGCATAGAATGAGAAAATTACTCAGAGTTCAAATCTGGAACACAATCATGCAGCTTAAGGTTGGAGCTCCCCTTTAATATCAGCGTCTGTGCTCCCTATGCCATCTAGTTATCGCTCCCCCTCTGCAGCAACACGGCGTCCTCCTGCAAAACCCTTATTTAATGCAGTGTGATTTGATTAAAAGGCACTTTACCTGGGCAGGAGCAGTGATTGATGACATGTAGACATCCCTTGCCGCTTTCATTACAGCTCAGACACTTGGAGCGCTCTCCACTCTGCCCGGTGTAAGTGACAGCTCCGTGATTTTGTCAGCCTGCCAGACCTCACATTTGTTGAAATCCACATTAAGTACCTGATATCTGGATATGGAGCAAAGAGGCTGTTGTTCTGCACCATACGAGACATAACAATAGCCCCGAAAACTACAAAGAGGCTTCTGAAAGACACAAGATGCCGGATGCACTTGACATGTTCTCTGCGCTCTATGAACAATGCGGTATAACAATAACGTAGGAGAAGGAAATGTTTTTCAAAACAATGAACTTTAAGCTTATGAAAACTTTTGCAACTATCTTTTATTGAATTAATGCATGTCAAATAAAAATTTAAAGGCACAATATCTAACTGTTTTGTGTATACAGCTCCCATATAAAGCCATGTCTTCGTGGTTACAGACTACAAACAAAGCCCTGTGTAGTCTGTGCTGCCATGTGTTGCTGTAATTTCTCTGACCCTTTGGAGGCAGATTGTGTATGTTTTATAAGGTGCGAGAAATGGGAGTTAGCCGCAGAGAAATGTCTATGGATCAATACAGTCATCAGGAAATGGCGGGACATAGCCCCCCCCCCCCCCCAACCGGATACAGGAGAGCTGCATACCGAGCCTTATTTATGTATAATGATGTATATCACCTAGTCTAGGCCTCCAGTAGTACGATAGATCTGCCACAAAATCTCAAGGATAAGTAAATTACTATCCTCTGGGGCTCATGCAAACGGCAATAGCCTTCTTTGCGGTCCGCAAATCATGTCTCCACAAAACGCGGATACCATCCGAAACCTCACCCTCTAATGGTAATAAGATGACTCTTCTGACCCTGTGCTGTAATTATAATGAGATGACTCTGCTGATTCCACCTTCTAACGATGAGATAACCTTGCTGACCCTGAACTCTTAGGATACTGAGATGACTCTGCTCACACTTTTTTTTATGACAATGAGCAGATGACTCTGCTGAACTTGTCTTCTACTAACCCTAATTGGCATTGTTAATAATGAGATGACTCTGTTTAAACCTCCCACTATTAATGAGATGACTCTGTTGACCTCAACCTCTAATGCTGATCCTATACCCTACCCTAATGATAATTAGTTGACTCTAATGACAGTCTTCTAATGATATTGAGGTGCATCTGCTGACCCTGTCCTCTTATGATACTGAGATCTACTAATGACACCGAGGTGACTCGGCTTACCCTACCATCTAATAATACTGAGATAACTCTGATGCCCCTATCTACTATTGACACTGAGGTGACTCTGCTTACCCTACCATCCAATGATACTGAGATGACTTTGCTGACCTTACCTTCTAATAGCACTAAGATGACTCTGCTGACCCTGTCCTCTTATGGTACTGAGAAGAATCTGCTGACCTTGTCCTCTAATAATACTGAAATGACTATGCTGGCTCTGTTCTCTAATGATATTAAGGTGAATCTGCTGATCTGTCCGCTTATCATACTGAGATGACTCTGCAGACCCTATCTTCTAATGATACTGAGAGGATTCTGCAGACCCTGTCCACTAATGATACTAAAATCACTCTTCTGACCCTGACTTCTAATGATATTAATGTAAGCTGTCCTGTTATAATACTGAGATGACTCTGCTGACCCTACCTTCTAATGATACTGAGATGACTCTGCAGACCCTACCTTCTAATGATACTGAGATGACTCTGCTGACCCTGTCCACTAATGATACTAAAATCACTTTTCTGACCCTGACTTCTAATGACATTAATGTGAGCTGTCCTGTTATAATACTGAGATGACTCTGCTGACCCTACCTTCTAATGATACTGAGATGACTCTGCTGACCCTATCATCCAATGATAATCACTTGATTCTGCTTACCTTGTCTTCTTATGTTAGTGAGACGACTCTGTCTCAGTCTACACAGCAAAACTGACATGTGAACTGCAGAAAATTAGTCTTTCAGGTTTGTTCCAACGATCAATGGAAAATCTTCAGTATTTTTTGTTTTCTTACATGGATAATCACATGAAAAAAGAACAGGAGCAACATTACCAAGGTTACATAACAGAAGTAGCAGGGTCACATCAGTGCAGAGGATTTCAGGAGTGGAGTGCGCTGATCCTGTGGGAGGTTACATACTGACAGGGTCACAGCAGCATAAAGTATTTAAGCTGATCTTATGGGAATTTAGAGACTGAGAGCTTACATGGTGAGGAGGTCCCTCCCAGCAGCACAGAGTATGTCAGGAAGATGATGCATATGACAAGGTTCTTCTCATGTTGTGAGAAGGGAGATGGAGTCAGGTCAGTTCATGTAGAGGGTTAGTAACAATAATTGTGGGTCTGGGATGTAATAAATCCTCCTGTCGCTGTTGGATGGTTTTCTGTGGAGCAGATATTAATATTTATAGTAATAAGAGTATATGTCATGTGCCGGGCCATATCCATCACCCTGCGGCCGTCCCCCGGAATACCCCCATTTATATCCCTGTATGAGCACAGTGCTCGGCCGGCGGATACAATTGGTGAATAATATACTTTAGCTGTCAGGTCCCATTCATCACCTCTGATGGATATCCTCCCTGCGAAGAGCCGGGTTCTGCAGCCCAGGGCCATTCTGATCCTGTCCCTGGCACAACTCATAGGACCAGCAGGAGCCATAGTCATAATTTTGTACCCCAATTATCAGTGCGGAAGAAAAAAAGACAGGGAAGGGCACTCCTTGGTGAAGGGTGGAGAAAACAGCAAGGTGAACAGGTGAGTGTGAACGCACACCAGAAAGAGAAGTGCAAGCGGAGACCCAACCCTGGGAAACACATAGAACCCTCCAGGGGAGAGACACAGGTAGCCCCCAAACCGCCCGCTGGTGATCCAAAATGATCACCAAATTGGAAGCAGATAATGCCAGGAAGAAGCGGGCCTGAGTGGTGAAGGTTACCCTTGGGGTGCAGGATAATGACACTGACACTTGGCGTAAAGGATAATGACACTGACACTCGGGGTACGGGATAATGACACTGACACTCGGGGTACGGGATAATGACACAGACACTTGGGGTACAGGATGATGACACTGACACTTGGGGTACAGGATGATGACACTGACACTTGGGGTACAGGATAATGACACTGACACTTGGCGTACAGGATAATGACACTGACACTTGGGGTACAGGATAATGACACTGACACTTGGGGTACAGGATGATGACACTGACACTCGGGGTACAGGATAATGACACTGACACTCGGGGTACAGGATAATGACACTGACACTCGGGGTACAGGATAATGACACTGACACATGGGGTACAGGATAATGACGCTGACACTTGGGGTACAGGATAATGACACTGACACTTGGGGTACAGGATAGTGACACTTGGGGTACAGGATAATGACACTGACACTTGGGGTACAGGATAATGACACTGACACTTGGGGTACAGGAAAATGACACTGACACTTGGGGTACAGGATAATAACACTGACACTCGGGGTACAGAATAATGACACTGACACTTGGGGTACAGGATAGTGATGCTGACACTTGGGGTGCAGGATAATGACACTGACACTTGGGGTACAGGATGATGACACTGACACTTGAGGTACAGGATAATGACACTGACACTTGGGGTACAGGATGATGACACTGACACTCGGGGTACAGGATAATGACACTGACACTCGGGGTACAGGATAATGACACTGACACTCGGGGTACAGGATAATGACACTGACACATGGGGTACAGGATAATGACGCTGACACTTGGGGTACAGGATAATGACACTGACACTTGGGGTACAGGATAGTGACACTTGGGGTACAGGATAATGACACTGACACTTGGGGTACAGGATAATGACACTGACACTTGGGGTACAGGAAAATGACACTGACACTTGGGGTACAGGATAATAACACTGACACTCGGGGTACAGGATAATGACGCTGACACTTGGGGTGCAGGATAATGACACTGACACTTGGGGTACAGGATGATGACACTGACACTTGGGGTACAGGATAATGACACTGACACTTGGGGTACAGGATGATGACACTGACACTTGGGGTACAGGATAATGACACAATGACACTTGGGGTACAGGATGATGACACTGACACTCGGAGTACAGGATAATGACGCTGACACTTGGGGTACAGGATAATGACACTGACATTTGGGGTACAGGATAGTGACACTGACACTTGGGGTACAGGATAGTGACACTGACACTCGGGGTACAGGATAATGGCACTGACATTTGGGGTACAGGATAATGACACCGACATTTGGGGTACAGGATAGTGACACTGACACTTGGGGTACAGGATGATGACACTGACACTTGGGGTACAGGATAATGACACTGACACTTGGGGTACAGGATAATGACACTGACACTCGGGGTACAGGATAATGACACTGACACTTGCGGTACAGGATGATGACACTGACATTTAGGGTACAGGATAATAACACTGACACTTGGGGTACAGGATGATGACACTGACACTTGGGGTACAGGATAATTACGCTGACACTTGGGGTACAGGATAATGACACTGACACTCGGGGTACAGGATAATGACACTGACACTCGGGGTACAGTATAATGACACTGACACTTGGGGTACAGGATAATGACTGACACTCGGGGTACAGGATAATGACACTGACACTTGGGGTACAGGATAATGACACTGACACTCGGGGTACAGTATAATGACACTGACACTTGGGGTACAGGATAATGACTGACACTCGGGGTACAGGATAATGACACTGACACTTGGGGTACAGGATAATGACACTGACACTTGGGGTACAGGATAATGACACTGACACTTGGGGTACAGGATAATGACACTGACACTTGGGGTACAGGATAATGACACTGACACTTGGGGTACAGGATAATGACACTGACACTTGGGGTACAGGATAATGACACTGACACTTGGGGTACAGGATAATGACACTGACACTTGGGGTACAGGATAATGACACTGACACTTGGGGTACAGGATAATGACACTGACACTTGGGGTACAGGATAATGACACTGACACTTGGGGTACAGGATAATGACACTGACACTTGGGGTACAGGATAATGACACTGACACTTGGGGTACAGGATAATGACACTGACACTTGGGGGTACAGGATAATGACACTGACACTCGGGGTACAGGATAATGACACTGACACTTGGGGTACAGGATAATGACACTGACACTTGGGGTACAGGATAATGACACTGACACTCGGGGTACAGGATAATGACACTGACACTTGGGGTACAGGATAATGACACTGACACTTGAGGTACAGGATAATGACACTGACACTCGGGGTACAGGATAATGACACTGACACTTGGGGTACAGGATAATGACACTGACACTTGGGGTACAGGATAATGACACTGACACTTGGGGTACAGGATAATGACACT
Organism: Bufotes viridis; assembly: GCA_033119425.1. Classification (NCBI taxonomy): domain Eukaryota; kingdom Metazoa; phylum Chordata; class Amphibia; order Anura; family Bufonidae; genus Bufotes; species Bufotes viridis. The sequence goes on from CM065592.1 coordinate 447,895,816, forward strand.
GACACTCGGGGTACAGGATAATGACACTGACACTTGGGGTACAGGATAATGACACTGACACTTGGGGTACAGGATAATGACACTGACACTTGGGGTACAGGATAATGACACTGACACTTGGGGTACAGGATGATGACGCTGACACTTGGGGTACAGGATAATGACACTGACCCTTGGGGTACAGGATAATGACGCTGACACTTGGGGTACAGGATAATGACACTGACACTCGGGGTACAGTATAATGACACTGACACTTGGGGTACAGGATAATGACACTGACACTTGGGGTACAGGATAATGACACTGACACTTGGGGTACAGGATAATGACACTGACACTTGGGGTACAGGATAATGACACTGACACTTGGGGTACAGGATAATGACACTGACACTTGGGGTACAGGATAATGACACTGACACTCGGGTACAGGATAATGACACTGACACTTGGGGTACAGGATAATGACACTGACACTCGGGGTACAGGATGATGACACTGACACTTGGGGTACAGGATAATGACACTGACACTTGGGGCACAGGATAATGACACTGACACTTGGGGTACAGGATAATGACACTTGGGGTACAGGATAATGACACTGACACTTGGGGCACAGGATAATGACACTGACACTTGGGGTACAGGATAATGACGCTGACACTTGGGGTACAGGATAATGACACTGACACTTGGGGTACAGGATGATGACGCTGACACTTGGGGCACAGGATAATGACACTGACACTTGGGGTACAGGATAATGACGCTGACACTTGGGGTACAGGATAATGACACTGACACTTGGGGTACAGGATAATGACACTGACACTCGGGGTACAGGATAATGACACTGACACTCGGGGTACAGGATAATGACGCTGACACTCGGGGTACAGGATAATGACACTGACACTCGGGGTACAGGATAATGACACTGACACTCGGGGTACAGGATACTGACACTGACACTTGGGGTACAGGATAATGACGCTGACACTTGGGGTACAGGATAATGACACTGACACTTGGGGTACAGGATAATGACACTGACACTTGGGGTACAGGATAGTGATGCTGACACTTGGGGTGCAGGATAATGACACTGACACTTGGGGTACAGGATGATGACACTGACACTTGAGGTACAGGATAATGACACTGACACTTGGGGTACAGGATGATGACACTGACACTCGGGGTACAGGATAATGACACACTGATAATTGCAGCAAATAAACCAGGAAGAAGCGGCTTGAGAGGCGTAGGTTAACTTTGAACTCCTTTATTGCATACGTAACGCGTTTCAGGGCTGTGCCACCCCGTTCATCAGACACAATCAAAGCATGGTATGGAGCAGAATTTATACCGGTACTGGTAACATACAAATCCCAGACTAGATAATAAGAAAAAATGCAATAAAACACTTAGAAATGAAAAAAGCATTAAAAAATTAAAAAAACGCAAAGTAAACAGAAGAATAGAAAATAAAGAAAACAAAATAACTTATTGTCTGACTCATTTAATAGTCTCATTGAGACCCTCCGGCCTCAAAGTGCGCAGCTGGGCTCAATGAGACTATTGAATGAGTCAGACAATAAGTTATTTTGTTTTCTTTATTTTCTATTCTTCTGTTTACTTTGCGTTTTTTTAATTTTTTTATGCTTTTACATTTCTAAGTTTTTTATTGCATTTTTTCTTATTGTCCAGTCTGGGATTTGTATGTTACCAGTACCGGTATAAATTCTGCTCCATACCATGCTTTGATTGTGTCTGATGAACGGGGTGGCACAGCCCTGAAACGTGTTACATGTGCAAGTTAGATGGTAACCTACGCCTCTCAAGTCGCTTCTTCCCGATTTATCTGCTCCAATTATAAGTGTGTCATTATCCTGTTCCCCAAGTGTCATTATCCTGTACCCCAAGTGTCATTATCCTGTACCCCAAGTGTCATTATCCTGTACCCCAAGTCTCATTATCCTGTACCCCAAGTGTCATTATCCTGTACCCCAAGTGTCATTATCCTGTACCCCAAGTGTCAGTGTCATTATCCTGTACCCCAAATATCAGTGTCCTTATCCTGCACCCCAAGTGTCAGTGTCATTATCCTGTACCCCAAGTGTCAGCGTCATTATCCTGTACCCCAAGTGTCATTATCCTGTACCCCAAGTGTCAGTGTCATTATCCTGTACCCCAAGTGTCAGTGTCATTATCCTGTACCCCAAGTGTCAGCGTCATTATCCTGTACCCCAAGTGTCATTATCCTGTACCCCAAGTGTCAGCATCATTATCCTGTACCCCAAGTGTCAGTGTCATTATCCTGTACCCCAAGTGTCAGTGTCATTATCCTGTACCCCAAGTGTCAGTGTCATTATCCTGTACCCCGAGTGTCAGCGTCATTATCCTGTACCCCAAGTGTCAGTGTCATTATCCTGTACCCCGAGTGTCAGCGTCATTATCCTGTACCCCAAGAGTCAGCATCATTATCCTGTACCCCAAGTGTCAGTGTCATTATCCTGTACCCCGAGTGTCAGTGTCATTATCCTGTACCCCGAGTGTCAGTGTCATTATCCTGTACCCCAAGTATCAGTGTCAATATCCTGTACCCCAAGTGTCAGTGTCATTATCCTGTACCCCAGATGTCAGTGTCATTATCCTGTACCCCGAGTGTCAGTGTCATTATCCTGTACCCCGAGTGTCAGTGTCATTATCCTGTACCCCAAGTGTCAGTGTCATTATCCTGTACCCCCAGTGTCAGTGTCATTATCCTGTACCCCAAGTGTCAGTGTCATTATCCTGTACCCCGAGTGTCAGTGTCATCATCCTGTACCCCAAGTGTCAGCGTCATTATCCTGTACCCCAAGTGTCAGCGTCATTATCCTGTACCCCAGGTGTCAGCGTCATTATCCTGTACCCCAAGTGTCAGTGTCATTATCCTGTACCCCAAGTGTCAGTGTCATTATCCTGTACGCCAAGTGTCAGCGTCATTATCCTGTACCCCAAGTGTCAGCGTCATTATCCTGTACCCCAGGTGTCAGCGTCATTATCCTGTACCCCAAGTGTCAGTGTCATTATCCTGTACCCCAAGTGTCAGTGTCATTATCCTGTACCCCAAGTGTCAGTGTCATTATCCTGTACCCCAGGTGTCAGCGTCATTATCCTGTACCCCAAGTATCAGTGTCAATATCCTGTACCCCAAGTGTCAGTGTCATTATCCTGTACCCCAGATGTCAGTGTCATTATCCTGTACCCCGAGTGTCAGTGTCATTATCCTGTACCCCAAGTGTCAGTGTCATTATCCTGTACCCCGAGTGTCAGCGTCATTATCCTGTACCCCAAGTGTCAGTGTCATTATCCTGTACGCCAAGTGTCAGCGTCATTATCCTGTACCCCAAGTGTCAGCGTCATTATCCTGTACCCCAGGTGTCAGTGTCATTATCCTGTACCCCAAGTGTTAGCGTCATTATCCTGTACCCCAAGTGTCAGTGTCATTATCCTGTACCCCAAGTGTCATTATCCTGTACCCCAGGTGTCAGTGTCATTATCCTGTACCCCAAGTGTCAGTGTCATTATCCTGTACCCCAAGTGTCAGTGTCATTATCCTGTACCCCAAGTGTCAGTGTCATTATCCTGTACCCCAAGTGTCAGTGTCATTATCCTGTACCCCAAGTGTCAGTGTCATTATCCTGTACCCCAAGTGTCAGTGTCATTATCCTGTACCCCAAGTGTCAGTGTCATTATCCTGTACCCCGAGTGTCAGTGTCATTATCCTGTACCCCAAGTGTCAGCATCATTATCCTGTGCCCCAAGTGTCAGTGTCATTATCCTGTACCCCAAGTGTCAGCGTCATTATCCTGTACCCCAAGTGTCATTAACCTGTACCCAAAGTGTCAGTGTCATTATCCTGTACCCCATGAACCCCGATACGATGAGCAGTCTGGCAGGAGAGATGCTGGGAGGTAGTGAGAGTCGCTCTTTCTATGACGTGATATCGGACTTATATTCTCTCTGTCTCCGTGAAATAATTTATAATCTCCCCAATATTTCTTGGGTTCTGTGCTTCTAACCTAATAAACTGAGTCGCCTGGAATGAAGGTGTCTCCCCTTATTTACGGCCACCTATAACTTATCGTCCGCTCTCACTTCTGTTTTGTGGAATATAAAGTTTTTTTCGCTCTTTCCTACAGATTTCCTGCTCTCGGCCTTCGCTGTATGATGGGTCTTGTGGGGTCAGGATCCTGCTTTCTCCTTGATGTATGAAGCTCCACGTTCCCCTCCAGTACAGGCTCATAGATGGTGGCATGGCAGCTCAGACTAACGTCCTACCGTCAATAAATGACCCAGTGCTACCCAGAGTCACCATTCTCCAGCTCTAATGAGACTACAACTCCCAGTATGTTATGACATTGTCATAATGGGAGTTCTAGTTTCACAACATCCACAGGTTGAGGACCCCTGGACTGAATGATCGGGCTGCAGCAGGTGGGTGACATCTCTGTACTTTTTTGATTTCACCAACACTCCTCCTTAAAGCTACGGTACAATTTGAGCGCCCAAATGTAGCTTCGCTTGTGTTGGCAAAAATTATTTCACCGGCCCTGAATACCACTATGCATTGACCAAATAATACCACCGTAGTGCACAAATAATATTAACTTATAGTACACATAATAATATCAATATACGGTACTTAAATAATACCACCATATTTTTTTAAATAATACTAACATACAGTGTACAAAATTACATCAACGTGCAGTACTTAAATACTTGCATACAAGGCACAAAATAATATCAACGTACAGTGCTTAACAAATACTGCCATACAGTGGCCAAATAATACCACCATAGTGCTGAAATAATACTAACATACAGTGCACAAAAATAATGTTAACATACAGGACTCAAATAATATCGTAATACACTTAATGCCACTTAGTTCTCAAAAATTACTGACACAGAATGCACAAAATAGTGTCAACATACAGTACTAAAAAATGCTGCTATACAGGGACCATATAATACCACCATAGTGCCGAAATAATACTAACGTACAACCCACAAAATAATATCAACATACAGTGACCAAATAGGCAGTCCAAAAAGTAAGGTCAGCGACTGGACAACTTTGGTTTCATGACATTGCCCCAATTGTCCAGGAAACCATGCTAAGGGTACTTTCACATTTGCGGCATAGCTATCCGGCAGGCTGTTCCGGCGGGTGAACAGTCTGCCGAATCCGCCATGCCGCAAGTACCCCTGCACTGCCGTGCTGCGCTCTGTCCCCATTGACTATAATGGGGCAGGGGGTGGAGCTACGACGCAGCACGGCAGTGCACGGCAAAGATCGCCAGACCAAAAAGTTGGACCTGCAGTACTTTTAGTCCGGCGATCTCCGGCCGTGCACTGCCGTGCAGCGCTGTAGCTCCGCCCCCCATAGTCAATGGGGACCGAGCAGCAGCACAGCAGCGCACAGGTACTTGCGGCATGGCGGATCCGGCAGGCTGTTCACCCGCCGGAACAGCCAGCTGGATGGCTATGCCGCAAATGTGAAAGTAGCCTAACTGCCAACCCATCATGCCACTCTCCACATGGTCCAGAAAGATCATCCCGTAGGGGTGTCCATTATACACAGTAGCATTGATAGGTACGGTACTTGGTTAATCCACAGGTTGATAAAGGTTTTCTAGATATGAATAGGACATTCAACCTTGATAACAAATGTGCAGATATACTCCTTCCAGGTACCCTGTACTTCTTCCTCCCTTACAGCATCCATTTTGCATTTTTAAAGGGTATGCACACTTTTCCAACCAGTGTTTAACTTACTGTAGTGCATCAAAATAAAAAACTGAGAAGTTTTGCAGTTAGCCTTGATTCAAAAGGTCCTATCGCCTCATGTTTACAGCTACTATTCAGATCTATGTGTCTCCATGGTTACAGACTACAAACAAACCCTGTGTAGTCTAATCCTGCAGTCATAGTCCTTCCAGCTGTCCCGACTTACTCCTAGCCTACCATAAGCGCAGTAGCAAAAAGCAGAGAAGAACAGATCGAAGAAAGTGTGACAGGATCAGACTACACGGGGTTTGTTTGTAGTCTGTTACCATGGAGACATGGAAACAATGTTAAGAGATTTTTTAATAAGGACTATTTAGAAAGTTCCGTCATCTTTTAAAGTTTAGATGCACTGAATGAAAATAAGGGTTCAAAAAGTCTTCATACCCCCCAAATATATAAGACAATCCCGTTTCACTATATGTCGGTATAATATAACAGTATGGCGGTAATTTGAGAGATAAATGGGACAACAGAAGGCAGTTTACGATTGTTTCCAGTGCAGTGAAGTTTTAATATCTTTATATCACTCTTCTAATTTTGCCTGGTTCTCCTCCAAGTCCCACCATTAGCTTCAGTCTCCCTCATGAAAAACGTCCTGTCAGACCGGATGATGTTTATGACAATCGGGAGGATGGGATCTACATAGGATAATGTTGGCCGGACTGGCAGAGATGTATTATCTAAATGCACAGGGCTCCTCGCCAAAAACCAAATCCACCAGGACCCCCCTCCCATAAATCACATCTCAATGATCTTTTATTGGTTGACTCTCCGGAGGACAATGTTCTCCATAGTCCTGACTGAGGCAATAACCTGCCCAGTCTTCATCTTGTGACAGCAGGAAGATAAAACGCGGATGTTTATGGTTATCCTATTGATCTAATTACAGAAAAGCTGCAGGAAAATTAATATCTATTAAACTGAAAGCTCGAATAATTGAGTCTGAAACCTGGTGGCCGTCTCCATTGCCGGTAATCATCACTGCGTGTTTGGAGCTGATGGAGACATTTAGTTTTATGATACCTTGGCCATAGTAGTTTATTGTAAGTTATTACGCACATGGTATCCGTGATCAGGCCTGGCCGGATGTAGCACCGCTGAGTTTGTTGTCCTAGATCTAAGGCAGAGTGTCCTGTTGGCACCCATACTGGTACCTATCACCCTACCACCCGGAGGTAGCCTTTCCCCTGTCCTACTCTAAGATCCATAACATGGTATATACAGAGGGGTTGTCCAGATTTGATTCACCTTTGGTGCATCTGTGATTTTAGCCAACAAAACTACCCAATTTTTCACTCAAAATGTGGTACCTATGGTTATCCTATCTTATAACATATTGACAGAATGCCACCCTGTTATGATCCATGGGGGTTTGACTTCTAGGACCTTCACTGAGCCCAAGAATTGAGAGGCAGATGCCTCCTGGGCAGCCACAATGTGAGGAACTGCAGCTGGACTCATTCACTTGAATTAAACTGCTCTGTCCTTCCATTCTTAGGATCATGTGAGGTCTCATAAAATGGACCCCCCACTCATCATCATAAAGTGATAGCATATTCTAATGGTATGCTATCACTTCATAAGATGGGAATCCCCTGTAACCCCGATGTGCAAGTTATTTTTATATCTTGAATCATAGAGAGAACTGTGCAGTCTTAAAGCAGCTGCACAGTCCTCTCTATACCCTCCCTGCACTAATCTCTATGGATAACAGGGGCAGTGTGAGAGAGGGGAATAGGGGAAGCATAAGGATAATTCTGAGTAAGTGGCAGGGAATGGGGAGCAGACTATGATTGGGATAGGGTATATAAAGGAGTCTGTGTGGTGGGTGTCTGTCCAATCAAGTCTCAGCCCTCTTGCTCCAGGGACAATACCAGAAAAAGTATGAAAAATCCCAGTAATTTTACTACTGTTCATGCCCCTACCCTAGAAGGTTGGTGGTCCAGTGTCAGTCTCTGGACCAGGCTGCTGTTTCTGTTCAAAACGAGTTTCTATCTCTGTGGGTCTGAAGCTGCCATACATATTGAATCAATATTGACCGATTCATCCCATGAGGATCCAGCATGCGAGAAATAAACACGAATGCTCAACTGAGCCGAGTGTGCAAGTTTATGGAGGACAGCTTTCTTATGTGATTCTTAAAAGGGTTCTCCACTTTGGACAATTCCCACTAATTAGAAGGGATCCTTGATAATCAGCTGATTACAAAGTGTCCTCCTGGTGGGACCTCCAGCGATCAGATGTTTTCTGTAGGGAAACTTGTCAGTAAGTGCTCGATTTCCCTGCAGAGCCCCCACAGAAGAAATAAAGTATTACACATTGTCCATTCACATCAATGGGTGGTCTTTGTAGGACAGGACAAGTCCTTCAGATAATAAACTCGACCAGATGATCCTCTCTATTAACTTCCCTAATATTTAAGGTGCATAGAAGGCCTATGTCTGCGACGTTTGTCACGCTTACAGCTGCTTCCTAGGTCATGTGCCTTCTATTCTATTGACCTATTTGAACCTGGTAATCAAGTGACACTATTTCTTGTCTCAGTGACCATTAAAGGGGTTGTCCCATGAAAAATATTCTACACTTTAATCAAACCAGCACCTGGATCTGAATACTTTTATAATTGCATGTAATTAAATATTTTGCATAGCCACTCAGTTATTCAATAACATCTATCCATATAGCACCACCTGCTGTTAGATCTTCTCTTATTTCTTTGTCCTGCTCACTGAGAAGGCCACACATGCTCCTGAGCTGTGATAGGGAGAGCATGGACACCCCCACTGAGCTGTAATAGGGAGAGCATGGACACGCCCCCTGAGCTGTGATAGGGAGAGCATGGACACGCCCCCTGAGCTGTGATAGGGAGAGCTGAGATACGCCCCCTGAGCTGTGATAGGGAGAGCATGGACATGCCCCCTGAGCTGTGATAGGGAGAGCATGGACATGCCCCCTGAGCTGTGATAGGGAGAGCATGGACATGCCCCCTGAGCTGTGATAGGGAGAGCATGGACATGCCCCCTGAGCTGTGATAGGGAGAGCATGGACATGCCCCCTGAGCTGTGATAGGGAGAGCATGGACATGCCCCCTGAGCTGTGATAGGGAGAGCATGGACACGCCCCCTGAGCTGTGATAGGGAGAGCATGGACACGCCCCCTGAGCTGTGATAGGGAGAGCATGGACACGGCCCTGAGCTGTGATAGGGAGAGCTGAGATACGCCCCCTGAGCTGTGAAAGGGAGACCATGGACATGCCCCCTTAACTGTGATAGGGAGAGCTGGACACGCCCCCTGAGCTGCAGCATTAAAGACACTACCCTTGAGCTACCAGCTTAGTATACATCCAGCAGAGCAATGACCGGGGAGATCTCTGGATCCATGTGAGGTACAGGGATGGTTCTAGGTTTGTTAGAAAGAGTTTGTCATGTACTATATGATGCTATTTTTTACATTCGTCAGGAGATAACTCCTTTAAGTCTTGTCTTCTAACAAAGCCAACCTCTGGTGTAGAACGGAGCAAGGAGGCCTCCATCATGAAGACAGTAGAAATTATGAATGATGGACTGACAGGTGCTTGAACTGATGGTAGGCAGATATGTATAGTATAATAATTGGTGCTAATGTGTGCGGAGACTCAGGCTGCATTACATTGGTGAACACCACTAGGGGGAGCTCAGGAGCTTATTGTATACTGTCTTATTATTGAGTACTGTGTATACACAATATGCAGTGAGCTCCGCCTAATGGTGGCTATGGGTGGTCAGAAGGTAATCATTTAACTATGTCTATGCAGGGGATTTAGAGAATTGTATCAGACAGAGTCCAACAACTAGAATATATATTAAATAAGTAATAAGGACAGGATTTTGGGTCTATTTATGATACAAAGGCTGTTTAATCAGTTTAAAGGTTCACTATTAACCCATGGGGAACCTTCTGTGAGGGGGGCTGGGGGGTCACTGAATTGTTGGACAGTTAAATATCAAAGATAAAATATAATAGGTTTTGGAGTTTTGTGAATTCAGTAATAGTCACGTTCTGTGACATGAATGGTGACTTGTTTTTCTCTGATCCTGTCTGATTCATCCAACGCCAATAATTGACGTTTTGGAATAATATACAATAACTGGTAAATATTCTTTATACTCCGGCTTTGAGGGTAAATGTAGAATTTTCCACAAATCTTAACGGTTTGTAAAGGATGTATAATTTAGTGAGGTGACATTGAATAACTCCATGAGCTAACCTCGCGTCAACAGCCTCCAGCAAGCCCTCCAAAAAAATAAGAGAGCTGATAACAATGTAGCGGTTTTCTATGGGGCACAGTCATCACTAATAATAAGTACAATGTATCTGGGAGGTGGAAACAATGAAAGTAAAGAAAGAACCGTAAACCGCAAATACAAGTCTTCTAATAGCGAATAATTAGTGACATCACAAACATACGTGAAAGATCATCCTACAGATGTCTAAAACCGGTCACATACATTAGAGAGCTGCCGGCTAAATGCTCGGTAATCCACCAGCTACTGCTTCCTAACGCCCAAAACACGTGTATCCTCCCCCAACAGCTGTTCCTCCAAAGGCCCCAGTGTATATGTACGCCCCCCTGAAATCTGTTCGTCCCAATGCGTACCATTAGTGTTTAGCAAATTGACGTATCCGAAGTGGACTTCCATCCGAATTTCAGGATAAATTTGATTCGCCACGAAGGCGAATTTCCTCAAGATTCGTGGTATTGAGTCAATTTTTCCTAAAATAGTTGCTGAAAGTAAAAAAAATTGTACTCACCTCATCCACTTGATCGTGAAGAGGCCGTCCGTTCCCGTCTTGACTGATCTTTTTTTTTAACCCTTGATTAACCCCTGAGCAGCTGAAGGTGAATCACAAATGGTGTCATCAGCGTTGAACGCGGCATCTAAGGGCTTTAACGAGGGTGGCAGCGCAATCGCCGCTCCCCGTGATTGCGTCCTCTCCATACAATAGAAAGTTACTTGTGACTAAATTCGCAATTAATCTAATTTCTTGTCAAAATTCGGCAAAGCTGCCTTACCAAATTTTTTAAAACTTCGCTCATCTCTACTCACCATACTCCACCAATATGGGCTATTCCTTCCAACCCCTCAAATTACATGTAAGCTCCCCGACAGCTGTTCCTCCCAATCCCTCAGTACACATGTATGCTCCGCCATCTGCTATTCTACCCTACAACCCAATACACATGTATGCTCCGCCATCTGCTATTCTACCCTACAACTCAATACACATGTATGCTCCGCCATCTGCTATTCTACCCTACAGCTCAATACTCATGCATGCTCCGCCATCTGCTATTCTACCCTACAACTCAATACACATGCATGCTCCGCCATCTGCTATTCTACCCTACAACCCAATACACATGTATGCTCCGCCATCTGCTATTCTACCCTACAACTCAATACACATGTATGCTCCGCCATCTGCTATTCTACCCTACAGCTCAATACTCATGCATGCTCCGCCATCTGCTATTCTACCCTACAACTCAATACACATGCATGCTCCGCCATCTGCTATTCTACCCTACAACCCAATACACATGTATCCTCAGCCATCTGCTATTCTACCCTACAACCCAATACACATGTATGCTCCGCCATCTGCTATTCTACCCTACAACCCAATACACATGTATGCTCCGCCATCTGCTATTCTACCCTACAACTCAATACACATGTATGCTCCGACATCTGCTATTCTACCCTACAACCCAATACACATGTATGCTCCGCCATCGGCTATTCTACCCTACAACTCAATACACATGCATGCTCCGCCATCTGCTATTCTACACTACAACCCAATACACATGTATGCTCCGCCATCTGCTATTCTACCCTACAACTCAATACACATGCATGCTCCGCCATCTGCTATTCTAACCTACAACTCAATACACATGTATGCTCCGCCATCTGCTATTCTACCCTACAACTTAATACACATGTATGCTCCGCCATCTGCTATTCTACCCTACAACCCAATACACATGTAAGCTCCCCCGACGGCTGGAATATATGGACTGTTTTGCTCCAAAGCCCCCAGTATATGTATGCTTACCAGACAGCTATTCCTACCCAAGGCCCAATACACATATATGGAGGAACAGCTGTCAGGGAAGCATACATGTGTATTGGGGGCTTTGGAGGAATATACATGTGTATCCAGGCGTTGGGAGGAACAGCTTTCAGGGGAGCATACATATATACTGAGGGATTTGGAGGAACAGCTGTTGGAGGAGCATACATGTGTTTCGGGGAGTAAAAGGAATAGCTGTTAGATCAACAAGCATTTAGCTGACAGCTATTCCTCCAAATGCTTGAATACACATGTATGCTCCACCGACTGCTATTCTTCCCAGCCCTCCAGTATACATGTATGTTCCCCGACACCTGTTCCTCCAAAGCCCCCAATATATGTATGCTCACCAGACAGCTATTCCTCCCAAAGCCCCAATGCACATGTATGCTCGACTGATAGCTATTCTCAGATAGATGGGTATGCTTCCCTAACAGCTGGTCCTCCAATGTATCCAATATATGTATGTTCCCATACAGAAATTCTTCCCAGCTACCCAATACACATATATGTTTGCCCAACACCTGTTTCTCCCTACCCCCAAATACATGTCGGCTCCCTGACAGCTGTTCCTCCAAAGTCCCCAATATACATGTACAGTACACCCCCCTGACAGCTGTTCCTCCAAAGTCCCCAATATACATGTACAGTACACCATCCTGACAGCTGTTCCTCCAAAGTCCCCAATATACATGTACAGTATACCCTCCGGACAGCTGTTCCTCCAAAGTCCCCAATATACATGTACAGTATACCCTCCGGACAGCTGTTCCTCCAAAGTCCCCAATATACATTTACAGTACACCCTCCTGACAGCTGTTCCTCCAAAGTCCCCAATATACATGTACAGTATACCCTCCTGACAGCTGTTCCTCCAAAGTCCCCAATATACATGTACAGTACACCCTCCTGACAGCTGTTCCTCCAAAGTCCCCAATATACATGTACAGTATACCCTCCGTACAGCTGTTCCTTCAAAGTCCCCATTATACATGTACAGTATACCCTCTTGACAGCTGTTTCTCCAAAGTCCCCAATATACATGTACAGTACACCCTCCTGACAGCTGTTCCTTCAAAGTCCCCATTATACATGTACAGTATACCCTCCTGACAGCTGTTTCTCCAAAGTCCCCAATATACATGTACAGTACACCCTCCTGACAGCTGTTCCTCCAAAGTCCCCAATATACATGTACAGTACACCATCCTGACAGCTGTTCCTCCAAAGTCCCCAATATACATGTACAGTATACCCTCTTGACAGCTGTTTCTCCAAAGTCCCCAATATACATGTACAGTACACCCTCCTGACAGCTGTTCCTTCAAAGTCCCCATTATACATGTACAGTACACCCTCCTGACAGCTGTTCCTCCCAACCAATCAATCCGCATGCATACTCCCATGACAGCTGTTCCTCCCTAACAGCTGTCATGTATGCTTACCAGACAGCTATTCTTCCAAATGCTTCAATACATATGTATGCTCCCATGACTGCTATTCTTCCCAGCCCTCCAATATACCTGTTCCCACAAAGCCCCCAATATATGTATGCTCACAGACAGCTATTTCTCCCAAGGCCCTAATACACATATATGCTGCCCCGACAGCTGTTTCTCCCAAGGCCCGAATACATCCCCAATACACATGTACAATGGCTCAGCCGACAGCTATTACTCCCAACTCTCCCATATACATACATGGCCCTTCGGCCAACAAATGTTACTCCCAGCCCCCGATACACATGTACAGAAGCTCAGCCGACAGCTAATACTCCTGACACTTGGCTCGACTGACAACTGCTCCTCCCAACTTCCCTACACTTGTTGTCTAACAGCTATAATTCCTGACCCCACCATACACACATGCACTTTTTCTGCTCGTAGCTATTCCTTCCCACCCTTTTAGACAAGTATGTTTATTCAGTTGACCGCTTTTCCTCTTGAGCCTCCAAACCACAGTTACACTCAGCATGACCAGGGGTATATGTGTTCGGAAAGAGGAGAAGGGACTAAACTGTGGCCAAACTCCTCCGGGATGGCTTCCCTCCCTGAGAACAGTAGGATCTCACAAGGTGAATTTTGCCATAAGGGAGAGATGAAGTACGGCCTTTCATATAAGATGGCCGGGCGTTAAGAGAGAAGACATAGAAAGTTCCTGATAGAGTTGGACTGGGTCACTGGTCTACACAATACTGAGTCCCAAAGGTTCTGCATAAGGGAACACCATTTGGAGATGACTTAGGGGACAACCACTGCCTCTGTGTTGACCTTAATCAATGGCAGAGGGGGCCATCAGGTGACTACCACGATCAGTGTCGGACTGGGGTACCTAGGGCCCACCAGTAAAATTTATTTTGGGGGCCCACCGTACAAGTTTTTTATATGAACATAGGCTGGTTGAGGTGCAGTACATTTAATATATGTATGTAGTGCAGTAAGTCTAATGTGTTATGTGCCACTTGTGCAGGGGGTAGGAGAATAGGGGCCCACCTTGCTCAGGGGCCCACCGGGGGATTCCCCTGTATCCCTGTGGGCCAGTCCGAGCCTGACCACGATCAATAGAGGCTGGGGTGTATTTTCTGTCTTTTTGTTGTGGTGCCTAGTTGTCTCCAACAGCGGACCATCTAATCTTACATTTATTCCATATTTATTTTATTTTATTTACTCCTTAAAGAGCACCTGTCAGTTCACTCAACCCTATTTTACCAGTCATACAGCGCAGTAGGGTGGATCATGCTGATTAAAATGATACTTGTCTCGTAAAAATCGGCTGCAGCGTTCTAAGAAAAAAGACGTTTAATCTTTATTGAAATGAGGGCTGCAGAGCACCAGGGGGTGTGACCGACACTGGAAACTAGGCCCCGCCTCTCAGGGCACTGAAGCTCTTAGTGGTATAAAGAATAAAAGTCTTTTTTGCTCTGGAACGCAGCAACCGATTTTTACAAGACAGGTATCATGTTAATCAGCAGGACGAACCCTACCAGGCAGTATGTGTAGCTTAATAGGGCTGATCCTGTTCTTTAAATGGTTAAAATACTGAAGCTCTGAACTAAGAGCCTTTTAATACAGTAAAATAACAAAAAAACATGAGAGTATCCAATCCCTACATACAGCGCGATGCACAGAGCTGCAATCCGTCAGGTAAATGGCCGTGTTGGCGGTGACCTCTACGTATAATTCTCTTTTGCTTTCATTTATTAGATGACATAACGTCAGGTGTCAGCGCGCGATGTCCTCAAGCCTTTACCTCTGTGATAAATATTATCAATGGGGCAATTAACATTTCACGTATAGGAAGTAGATGGACATGGTCTGCACATAACCCAGTGGTGGAAAGTCCGCTTTCATTTACTATATAGAGATTGCCTGTCAGCAGGCGGATGGATGCCGGCAATAAAGGCAGGCGACCATTGGCTCATCGTAGCGTTGGCTTCCAACCAGTGGTGAAAATTGGTGGTGAGTGATATTATTTACAGACCTCCGGGTTAGAACATTATTTACTTCCATCATTAGCGGATCATTTTACGTTTTGTTGCCTTTCTTTTTATATTCAATTAGCTTTACGGAGACTGCGAGCGCAGTAATGGCCGTAAGTCATCAGTCTAAAACAGGGAGAGAAAACTCTGACCCTAAAGGAACGGGCGCGTAGCTTTGATTACCGTATGCCCCCTGCAGGGTTTTTAAAGGGGGCTTTCAAGTGTGTTGCTGCCCATCATAAAATAGAACATTTTCCAGCTGATGCTAGTTGTAAGGGGATTTCTGTTCGGGATCCAAAGTGATTTAATAGCACATACCTAGTATTTTTGGTGTTGTAGGGTAAACATCTTCCATGGTGGTCCCGAATGGTTTTGGATTATGACATGTATGATACCCAAAGTCCCTGAAGATCTAGTAGTTACAATGTATAAAAGGGGTTTTTCCATGAAGAACACTTATCCTGAGGATACGGGATCATTGTATGAATGGTGGGGCCCCTGCTGCTCACAAGAATGGGGTCCCATTTTGGTTGACTGTAGTAGTGGTCCATTGGGATGGCCAAAGAGGTGCCAAATACAGGGACTCACTATCACCAGTAGTCCCATAGAGTTGAATTGAGATGTGAGCTGAAACACAGGTTCAGATGGGTCAGACCCCCACAAGATGAACTTTTATCCCCTATATATTGTAAACGGATGAGCATTGTAAAAATGGGACAGCCACCTGTCAGCAGGATCGACCCCATTAAAACCCAGCATACTTGCTAGCCTGTCTTGTTAAGATCGTTTGCTCCGTTCCCGAGAAAAAAGATTTGGTGGTAGCCAACTGGATATGACCTGAAATGTAGATTATAAAGAGTCATGGACCAGAAGATCTACAAAGTGCTCTGGTGCTCGAGTAGAACACTTTGGGATGCTCGGGTGCTCTACAGAGCACGATGGAAGTCAATGGGAGAACCCAAGCATTAAACCAGGCACCCCCTGCTCTGAAAAATGGAAGGGTGCCAGGTCCCACTGAGGTCTATGCAGAAGATCGCTGTACAGTGAGGGAATCCCCCGGTGTGTGTCCATGGCTAAGGAGTCCCTGCTCTGACTCCATATATAGCTATGTCCATATATGGAGTCAGTGCTTTGGGACACCCAGTGTATTTAAATCTAATTTAGCCTCTATTTCATTTAGCCTCTATTTTTGAAAAGTTTCTGCCAGGATTTGAACTCACTACCTACTACATAAGAGCCAAGAATCTTAACCACTACGCTATACAGCTATATGTTACCCGACATTGAAATATGAAATGATACTTCTGCTATATAGGGGTACTTAATACATGACTGTGTTTTTCTGACACAGTTTATCATTCAGCTTTATAGCTGAGTGGTTAAGGTCCTTGCCTCTAATGTAGAAGGTTGTGAGTTTAAATTCCGGCAGAAACTTTTCAGAAATAGAGGCTTAATTAGATTTAAATACACTGATCCGAGTATAGCGATGCTCGAGTCGAACACCAGTTTGTCCGAGCATGCTCGATCAACACTACTGATTACATGTACAGTGTTAGCTCAGCGGTCTGTGCCAGCGCTGCTGACCCTACCCGTAGGCACGGCCGCTGGGCTCCCTCTTTCCCCCCTGCTGCCATGCGCTGTGCTGACAAGCGCGGGCAGCAGGTAGCTTAACAGGTTGCTCCATACCAGAGCTTACTTCCTGCTGGAGATCTGTACTGTTGTTAGGGCTTGCATGGGTGTGTCTCTCCTTCCTTGTGAGGCAGCACGTACACGCCCTTTGTCTCACCAGCCTATGGCTGGATTGCAGGAAGTATTTAAAGACGCTTCCTGCCCCAGGAAGATGCCTGAGCAACTCATGGTCACTAGCTTGTCTAATTCCAAATGTGAAGGTGTTTTTCAAGTTCTGCTTGGCTGTGTACTGGACCCTGCTTTTGGAATTATCGGATTTTGCTTGTTTGCTGCCTGCCTCTGACCTAGGACTTCGTTTACGGACCTTGCTTGATCGCTGCCTGCCCTGACCCCAGACTTCCTGACCACGTACTTCCCCTCGGTGCTTTCACCAGTATCTCTGACCCCCTGGTCAGCTGCCACTGACTCAGGGACTGCTTTGGAGTGGCACCTGGCAACTATCCTAAAGGCTCAAGCCTATCCCCACCATCAGAGGCTCTAGTGAAGACCAGGTAGTTGCTTAGTCACGCCCTTCCAGAGTATAGCCTGTCAGTGGCGCAGTGGGTCCACACCCGTTTGCATAACATACAGCTTGTCAACTGCGATATGTAGGATGCACCACGAATGATATTAAAACCAGAATTAGGAAGCATCTGTCAGACATATCACAACATTAAAGCAGAAGTCTTTTAGCTGCAACTTTGCACTTTGCAGTAGAACACAAGGGAGACAAGTCTTCTTGTATGGTTCAAGGTGTGGAGCGGGTGAATCCTCCAATTAGGGATGGGGATCACAAGATGTTCCGCTCCAGGAGGCCTAAACCCGAAGTATGACCTAAAATTGATTCTATATGCTATGTGGATTTTATTTCTGTGTTTTTTGTATTACTTTTTGCATTATAGTTGTAAATCATTCATGCATGTGACTTGTTACTTGCATCTCCATTGGGTGCAATGCACTATATAAGTCTGCAGGAACGAACACAACTTTGTCATGATTAAGGATCGTATATCTATGATTCGAAACGCGTAGATACCATGTGTCTTCTTTCTGCATTTGGATTTTACTGCTTTGGAAAAATAAAGGTCCTCACTTGATCCACTTCTTGTCTTATGTAGTCTGTGGATCATATCTTAAGAAACAGACCATGGTGGCAAGTCGTACGCTTCGAGGACAACACCAAATGGGGTTGTCTGTTGACCGAGCCTATCGAAGGCTGTTCGTGTAGGCCTGTCAGACCCATCCTCAGTTATGATACAGGATCATCAACATTAGTGTTGAGCGAATCGAACGCCACGAAAATTTGATTCGCCGTGAAGCCGAATTTCCTTATGTATCGTGCTAACAAATTGATTTGCTGTGAATGGCGGTAAAAAATAAAAGAAAATTGTACTGACCTCATCTGTTTAAGCGCGAAGAGCCAGCTGCCGACATCTTGATTGAAGATCTTGCAAGTACTCCCGTGTGCGATGACGTTTGACATCACCACGCCGGCCAATGTGATGATGTCATCAAGGGCTGCGTGATATTTCTCGCTAGATCTTCAATTAAAATGGCGGCGGTCGGCTCTTTGTAAGCAAATGGATGAGTTTAAGTATGATTTTACAGATTTTTTTTATTTTACACTATAATATTAATGTCAGATGTTGCAATCAGCTTTGAATGCGGCATCTGAGGGGAACAATGACGGAGCGTGGCGCAATCGCCGATCCCTGTCATTGCACCAACTACTTACAAAGAAATGAACTTCGTGATGAAGTAATTCGCCACAAAGCAAATTTTTGAATAAAATTCGGCGAAGAAGCCGAATCAAAATTGTGAATACTTCACTCATCACTAATCAACATCTTCAATTCAGATATGAGCCCACCAGGGACCTGGGATATAAGATGGTACCACCAATGAGCAGCAAGTAACCATATGTCCAAAATCTGGGCACCATGGTGGTGTCAAGGTTGTCAGATTTCTTTGTGGTTTACATAAAAAAATCCACTGTCCTCCAGTAAACCTTAGAAGCACTGCAACTGTGGAGAATCTTTGGTGATTATTATTTTAATGAGAGATTGTGTTCACGTTCAGCAAATCTGTATGACAATATTTAACGGAAGCAATTCCAACAAACAAAGCGTATTTCACTAATCACCGTTCCTGGGCAATCTGCACATTTGTGCTCCAAGTCCCCGGTTGGCGGCTCATTTTTCCTTTAACCCATTAAACAGGAACCATTGTTGTACTTTAACGTCTAATTAAACAGTTGGATTCACAGCGGTTTGTTTAGCTAGAAAAGTATTAAAGCTGCTAGAGTCTTCATGCTGCGCAGACATCAGACTCACAGTGGATGCCACAGGAAGCAACGAGGCTCAGAGTCCTGCCTCATCAGGAGATGCAGTGACTAAGAGAGTGATCCCAGGGTGATGAGGCCTCGGGTAGGAAAAATAAGAAAAGTTCACTGAATAAACAGAAGATAAGCCTCACACTGCTGAATGAGGGGGTGGAACTCCAATTACCAACAGATCTTTTCTGCAATATTATACAGACACTGGGGATGATCCGTGAGCCTGGGAGACAATGATGTCTAAGGGTCCTATAGAGCATCCAATGATTCCGTAAATGCAGTAGTATGGCATTTTGTAATACAAGTGTTTTCTCCGAGATTATGTACTGTACAAAAATATACCTAATATAAGACCGCCAACTATGTACAAGAATATAACTACTATAATACTGCTCCTATGTACAAGAATATAACTACTATAATACTGCTCCCATGTACAAGAATATAACTACTATAATACTGCTCCCATGTACAAGAATATAACTACTATAATACTGCTCCCCTATGTACAAGAATATAACTACTATAATACTGCTCCTATGTACAAGAATATAACTACTATAATACTGCTCCCATGTACAAGAATATAACTACTATAATACTGCCTCCTATGTACAAGAATATAACTATTATAATACTGCTCCTATGTACAAGAATATAACTACTATAATACTGCTCCCATGTACAAGAATATAACTACTATAATACTGCCTCCTATGTACAAGAATATAACTACTATAATACTGCTCCAATGTACAAGAATATATCTACTATAATACTGCTCCTATGTACAAGAATATAACTACTATAATACTGCTCCTCTGTACAAGAATATAACTACTATAATACTGCTCCTATGTACAAGAATATAACTACTATAATACTGCTCCTATGTACAAGAATATAACTACTATAATACTGCTCCTATGTACAAGAATATAACTACTATAATACTGCTCCTCTGTACAAGAATATAACTACTCTAATACTGCCTCCTATGTACAAGAGTATAACTACTATAATACTGCCTCCTATGTACAAGAATATAACTACTATAATACTGCTCCTCTGTACAATAATATAACTACTATAATACTGCTCCTATGTACAAGAATATAAATACTATAATACTGCTCCTATGTACAAGAATATAACTAGTATAATACTGCTCCTATGTACAAGAATATAACTACTATAATACTGCTCCTCTGTACAAGAATATAACTACTATAATACTGCTCCGATGTACAAGAGTATAACTACTATAATACTGCTCCTATGTACAAGAATATAAATACTATAATACTTCTCCTATGTACAAGAATATAACTACTATAATACTGCTCCTATGTACAAGAATACAAGTACTATAATACTGCTCCTATGTACAAGGATATAACTACTATAATACTGCTCCTCTGTACAAGAATATAACTACTATAATACTGCTCCGATGTACAAGAGTATAACTACTATAATACTGCTCCTATGTACAAGAATATAAATACTATAATACTTCTCCTATGTACAAGAATATAACTACTATAATACTGCTCCTATGTACAAGAATATAAGTACTATAATACTGCTCCTATGTACAAGGATATAACTACTATAATACTGCTCCTCTGTACAAGAATATAACTACTATAATACTGCTCCGATGTACAAGAGTATAACTACTATAATACTGCTCCTATGTACAAGAATATAACTACTATAATACTGCTCCTATGTACAAGAATATAAGTACTATAATACTGCTCCTATGTACAAGGATATAACTACTATAATACTGCCCCTATGTACAAGAATATAACTACTATAATACTGCTCCCATGTACAAGAATATAACTACTATAATACTGCCTCCTATGTACAGGAATATAACTACTATAATACTGCTCCTATGTACAAGAATATAACTACTATTGGCACTCTCTCCCCCTCTTTCCCCATCACCAACGGCACAAGGCAGGGTTGCCCACTTTCTCCAGCTCTCTTTGTCATAGTTATGGAGACGCTCCTGGCCAAAATCAGACAGACTCCCTCAATTCAAGGGATCCGGGTAGGCTCTCACACACATCTCACGGCAGCCTTCGCTGATGATCTCCTGGTTATGACAACCAACCCTCTCACATCTTTCCCTGCTCTTCATTCTATTTTTGAGGAGTACGGAATGGTCTCTAACTTTAAAATAAATTACAACAAGTCTTTGGCTCTTAACATTACTTGCCCCAAGCCTGACGTTGACACTCTCAAGAGGGAAGTTAGCTTCGCCTGGGCTGACAACGCCATCCCTTTTTTAGGTTCACACATTTCCGCGAATCCCAATGACTCCTATGATCTGAACTATGTCCCTACTCTGAAGTCTATTAAATCCCACCTGCGTTCGGTAAAATTACCATTTATTTCATGGATAGGTAAGAAAAACTACTTGAAGACTTTCATTGTCCCAAAGCTGCTTTATCTGATTCAGACCCTCCCTATTTACCTCCCCCGTTCCTTCTTCGTGGAGGTCCGCAGAGTCTTCTCTTCCTTCATATGGGACGGAAAATCTCCCAGGATTGCTTACACGACTTTGACCCGTGAAAAGCGCCTTGGGGGCTTTGGCCTTCCTGACATTTATGTCTATTATAAAGCTTCTATGTTGGGTAGGGGTCTAAACCTCCTCTCTGGGCAGGGGACCAACTTGGTGTCTCACCTGGAAAGGAACTTGCTCACTTTTAAGGAAAAGGTGGTCCTCTGGGGGGTACGCAAACACACCGCTTCTCACAGACACGCCTCACCCTTGTGGAGAGGACTTTTGATGGAATGGGCTAAACTTTATCAGAGTACAGATATGTGCTTCCCGAGTCTAGCTATGCCTTTGCCCTTGATCCAATTTTACATCCACCCAACCACTTCTGCTGTCTCGGGGTTATGGGCCCGCTTTCGCGACCTGCGGCTGAGGGACATCACTTCTGAGACGGGGGACTTAGGATGGGATAAGCTTGTGGATTCTCCCGAATCCCATAATGCTTCTTTCCTGGAGACTATGGCCTTTTAAATGCACCTGTTTGGCCTTGGGCTATATCAGTCAGTCTTGAGTAGGGCTCATAGACACCTCCCACCTCCCATTGCAAGCATGGCCACATGCTGGAGGTAACAGAGGAGATGTTTGTGAGTCGTCCTAATGCTCCTGTAATTGCCCACTGGCCCCTGATATCGCCCATACGGCGCAGGTAGGTGAGTGTTAGGGCCCACGGGCTATTTGAGAGACCTTGACGCTGGTGCCCGAGGCTTAAGACACGTCCTCCTAGTAGGATATGTCGAACTAACTCTCAATTTTTAACATCAGTGTGAGGGTTTAGTGTTACGGCAGTGTGCACCTATCTATGGTTCTGTGTTTGTTCTGAATTCTTGCCACATCCACATAAATTTCATCTTATGTAGGATGTCCATTGTGGTACTTGTTGTCCGTTGCTGGCATCATCCATTGTATGCATTTTTTGCTGGTGATTGCCATTAGCAACGTACTACAAGTGCAGGATGTGCTCCCCTACAGAAATGCACAACTGCATATGGGTATGAGCGCATCCTGCTTTCTTATCACCACACTTTTTGATGGTTTACAAGTTTCATAGTGTCCTGCAAATTATATATTTTGTTCTGGGGTGAAATGCAATTGCCAAAATAGCAATACCATTAATCAGTGGTTTCAGCTGTAGATGGCTAAGTTTCATAGTGTCCGCAAAAACATATATTTTGTTCTGGGGTGAAATTTAATTGCCAAAATAGCAATACCCTGAATCTAGTGTCCCAGCTGTTGAAGGCCAAGTTTTATAGTGTCCGCAAAAACATATATTTTGTCCTGAGGTGAAATTCAATTGCCAAAATAGCAATACCATAAATCAGTGGTTTCAGCTGTGGCTGGCCAAGTTTCATAGTGTCCGCTAAAACATATATTTTGTCCTGAGGTGAAATTCAATTGCCAAAATACCAATACCATAAATCAGTGACTTCAGCTGTTGCAGGCCAAGTTTCATAGTGTCCGTAAAAACATATATTTTGTTCTGGGGTGAAATTCAAATGCCAAAATAGCAATACCCTGAATCTGGTGTCCCAGCTGTTGCAGGCCAAGTTTCATAGTGACCGCAAAAACATATATTTTGTTCTGTGGTGAAATTCAATTACCAAAATAGCAATACCATAAATTAGTGGTTTCAGCTGTTGCTGGCCAAGATTCATAGTGTCCGCAAAAACATATATTTTGTTCTGGGGTGAAATTAAATTGCCAAAATAGCAATACCATAAATCAGTGGTTTCAGCTGTGGCTGGCCAAGTTTCATAGTGTCTGCAAAAACATATATTTTGTCCTGAGGCGAAATTCAATTGCCAAAATACCAATACCATAAATCATTGGCTTCAGCTGTTGCAGGCTAAGTTTCATTGTATCCGTAAAAACATATATTTTGTTCTGAGGTGAAATTCAAATGCCAAAATAGCAATACCATAAATCAGTGGTTTCAGCTGTTGCGGGCCTAGTTTAAATCTGTCCGTAACAGGGTATATTTTGTTCTGGGGTTAAATTCAATTGCCAAAATAGCAATACCATAGATCAGTGGTTTCAGCTGTGGCTGGCCAAGTTTCATAGTGTCCTGCAAATTATATATTTTGTTCTGGGGTGAAATGCAATTGCCAAAATAGCAATACCATTAATCAGTGGTTTCAGCTGTGGCTGGCCAAGATTCATAGTGTCCGCAAAAATATATATTTTGTTGTGGGGTGAAATTCAATTGCCAAAATAGCAATACCCTGAAACTGGTGTCCCAGCTGTTGAAGGCCAAGTTTCATAGTGTCCGAAAAAACATATATTTTGTCCTGGGGTGAAATTCAATTGCCAAAATAGCAATACCATAAATCAGTGGTTTCAGCTGTGGCTGGCAAAGTATAATAGTGTCCCCCAAAACATATTTTGTTCTGGGGTGAAATTCAATTGCCAAAATAGAAATACCCTGAATCTGGTGTCCTCGCTGTTGCAGGCCAAGTTTCATAGTGTCTGCAAAAACATATATTTTGTTCTGGGGTGAAATTCAATTGCCAGAATAGTAATACCATAAATCAGTGGTTTCAGCTGTAGATGGCTAAGTTTCATACTGTCCGCAAAAACATATATTTTGTACTGGGGTGAAATTTAATTGCCAAAATAGCAATACCCTGAATCTAGTGTCCCAGCTGTTGAAGGCCAAGTTTTATAGTGTCCGCAAAAACATATATTTTGTCCTGAGGTGAAATTCAATTGCCAAAATAGCAATACCATAAATCAGTGGTTTCAGCTGTGGCTGGCCAAGTTTCATAGTGTCCTGCAAATTATATATTTTGTTCTGGGGTGAAATGCAATTGCCAAAATAGCAATAACATTAATCAGTGGTTTCAGCTGTAGATGGCTAAGTTTCATACTGTCCGCAAAAACATATATTTTGTTCTGGGGTGAAATTTAATTGCCAAAATAGCAATACCCTGAATCTAGTGTCCCAGCTGTTGAAGGCCAAGTTTTATAGTGTCCGCAAAAACATATATTTTGTCCTGAGGTGAAATTCAATTGCCAAAATAGCAATACCATAAATCAGTGGTTTCAGCTGTGGCTGGCCAAGTTTCATAGTGTCCGTAAAAACATATATTTTGTCCTGAGGTGAAATTCAATTGCCAAAATAGCAATACCATAAATCATTGGTTTCAGCTGTGGCTGGCCAAGTTTCATAGTGTCCGCAAAAACATATATTTTGTCCTGAGGTGAAATTCAATTGCCAAAATACCAATACCATAAATCAGTGACTTAAGCTGTTGCAGGCCAAGTTTCATAGTGTCCGTAAAAACATATATTTTGTTCTGGGGTGAAATTCAAATGCCAAAATAGCAATACCCTGAATCTGGTGTCCTCGCTGTTGCAGGCCAAGTTTCATAGTGACCGCAAAAACATATATTTTGTTTTGGGGTGAAATTCAATTACCAAAATAGCAATACTATAAATTAGTGGTTTCAGCTGTTGCTGGCCAAGATTCATAGTGTCCGCAAAAACATATATTTTGTTCTGGGGTGAAATTAAATTGCCAAAATAGCAATACCATAAATCAGTGGTTTCAGCTGTGGCTGGCCAAGTTTCATAGTGTCTGCAAAAACATATATTTTGTCCTGAGGTGAAATTCAAATGCCAAAATAGCAATACCCGGAATCTGGTGTCCCAGCTGTTGCAGGCCAAGATTCATAATGTCCGCTAAAACATATATTTTGTTCTGGGGTGAAATTCAATTGCCAAAATAGCAATACCATAAATCAGTGGTTTCAGCTGTTGCGGGCCTAGATTAAATCTGTCCGTAACAGGGTATATTTTGTTCTGGGGTGAAATTCAATTGCCAAAATAGCAATACCATAAATCAGTGGTTTCAGCTGTGGCTGGCCAAGTTTCATAGTGTCCTGCAAATTAAATATTTTGTTCTGGGGTGAAATGCAATTGCCAAAATAGCAATACCATTAATCAGTGGTTTCAGCTGTGGCTGGCCAAGATTCATAGTGTCCGCAAAAACATATATTTTGTTGTGGGGTGAAATTCAATGGCCAAAATAGCAATACCCTGAAACTGGTGTCACAGCTGTTGCAGGCCAAGTTTCCTAGTGTCCGAAAACACATATATTTTGTCCTGGGGTGAAATTCAATTGCAAAAATAGCAATACCATAAATCAGTGGTTTCAGCTGTGTCTGGCAAAGTATCATAGTGTCCCCCAAAACATATTTTGTTCTGGTGTGAAATTCAATTGCCAAAATAGAAATACCCTGAATCTGGTGTCCTCGCTGTTGCAGGCCAAGTTTCATAGTGTCCGCAAAAACATATATTTTGTTCTGGGGTGAAATTCAATTGGCAAATTAGCAATACCATAAATCAGTGGTTTCAGCTGTGGCTGGCCAAGTTTCATAGTGTCCTGCAAATTATATATTTTGTTCTGGGGTGAAATGCAATTGCCAAAATAGCAATACCATTAATCAGTGGTTTCAGCTGTAGATGGCTAAGTTTCATACTGTCCGCAAAAACATATATTTTGTTCTGGGGTGAAATTTAATTGCCAAAATGGCAATACCCTGAATCTAGTGTCCCAGCTGTTGAAGGCCAAGTTTCATAGTGTCCGCAAAAACATAGATTTTGTCCTGGGGTGAAATTCAATTGCCAAAATAGCAATACCATAAATAAGTGGTTTCAGCTGTGGCTGGCCAAGTTTCATAGTGTCCGCAAAAAGATATATTTTGTCCTGAGGTGAAATTCAATTGCCAAAATAGCAATACCATAAATCATTGGTTTCAGCTGTGGCTGGCCAAGTTTCATAGTGTCCGCAAAAACATATATTTTGTCCTGAGGTGAAATTCAATTGCCAAAATACCAATACCATAAATCAGTGGCTTCAACTGTTGCAGGCCAAGTTTCATAGTGTCTGTAAAAACATATATTTTGTTCTGAGGTGAAATTCAAATGCCAAAATAGCAATACCCTGAATCTGGTGTCCCAACTGTTGCAGGCCAAGTTTCATAGTGTCCGTAAAAACATATATTTTGTTCTGAGGTGAAATTCAAATGCCAAAATAGCAATACCCTGAAACTGGTGTCACAGCTGTTGCAGGCCAAGTTTCTTAGTGACCGCAAAAACATATATTTTGTTCTGTGGTGAAATTCAATTGCCAAAATAGCAATACCATAAATCAGTGGTTTCAGCTGTGGCTGGCCAAGTTTCATAGTGTCCTGCAAGTTATATATTTTGTTCTGGGGTGAAATGCAATTGCCAAAATAGCAATACCATTAATCAGTGGTTTCAGCTGTAGATGGCCAAGTTTTATACTGTCCGCAAAAACATATATTTTGTTCTGGGGTGAAATTTAATTGCCAAAATAGCAATACCCTGAATCTAGTGTCCCAGCTGTTGAAGACCAAGTTTCATAGTGTCCGCAAAAACATATATTTTGTTCTGGGGTGAAATTAAATTGCCAAAATAGCAATACCATAAATCAGTGGTTTCAGCTGTGGCTGGCCAAGTTTCATAGTGTCCGCAAAAACATATATTTTGTCCTGAGGTAAAGTTCAATTGCCAAAATAGCAATACCATAAATCATTGGTTTCAGCTGTTGCAGGCCAAGTTTCATAGTGTCCGTAAAAACATATATTTTATCCTGAGGTGAAATTCAATTGCCAAAATAGCAATACCATAAATCAGTGGTTTCAGCTGTGGCTGGCCAAGATTCATAGTGTCGGCAAAAACATATATTTTGTTGTGGGGTGAAATTCAATTGCCAAAATAGCAATACCCTGAATCTGGTGTCCCAGCTGTTGCAGGCCAAGTTTCATAGTGTCCGCAAAAACATATATTTTGTTGTGGGGTGAAATTCAATTGCCAAAATTGCAATACCCTGAAACTGGTGTCCCAGCTGTTGCAGGCCAAGTTTCATAGTGTCCGAAAAAACATATATTTTGTCCTGGGGTGAAATTCAATTGCCAAAATAGCAATACCCTGAATCTGGTGTCCCAGCTGTTGCAGGCCAAGTTTCATAGTGTCCGCAAAAACATATATTTTGTCCTGAGGTGAAATTTAATTGCCAAAATAGCAATACCCTGAATCTAGTGTCCCAGCTGTTGAAGGCCAAGTTTCATAGTGTCCGCAAAAACATATATTTTGTCCTGAGGTGAAATTCAATTGCCAAAATAGCAATACCATAAATCATTGGTTTCAGCTGTGGCTGGCCAAGTTTCATAGTGTCCGCAAAAACATATATTTTGTCCTGAGGTGAAATTCAATTGCCAAAATACCAATACCATAAATCAGTGGCTTCAGCTGTTGCATGACAAGTTTCATAGTGTCCGTAAAAACATATATTTTGTTCTGGGGTGAAATTCAAATGCCAAAATAGCAATACCCTGAATCTGGTGTCCCAGCTGTTGCAGGCCAAGTTTCATAGTGACCGCAAAAACATATATTTTGTTCTGGGGTGAAATTCAATTACCAAAATAGCAATATCATAAATAGTGTTGAGCGCGAATATTCGAAAAGCGAATTTTTTTAGCGAATATCGGCACTTCGCTAATTCGCGAATATTTCGAATATAGCGCTATAAATTCGCTATTTCGAATATTCGTTTTTTTTTTTTTTTTTTTTAGTTATATTTTTTTCTTTCCCACTTCCCAAAAGTAGTTCTTACCTGTCATGAGGATTCCTGGCTTCCTGGCTGCTCCAGTCAGTGCCCGTTGCCGCTTCTGCCGACTTCCGTGCTCATGGAGCGTCCCCTTCCATGGGAAAATCTCTATATACTAAAATGTACTGTCGGATTTGAGGAATTACGTTGAAATCGCAATGCGATTAATTCAAGTTATATTAATCGCATTGCGATTACAACTTAGCACTGCTATCTTACATAGGCTAGAATTAACGAATATGGAATATATAGCTATGCACTAGCAGTGCTAAGTTGAAATCGCAATGCGAATACTTTAAGTTAAATTAATCGCATTGCGATTTCAACTTAGCACTGCTGCTATATTCCATATTCGTTAACTTCGTTAATTCTAGCAAGCTGACCCATTATAAACCCAGCTCTAAGTTGAAATCGCAATGCGATTAATATAACTTGAATTAATCGCATTGCGATTTCAACGTAATTCCTCAAATCCGACAGTACATTTTAGTATATGGAGACGTTCCCATGGTGATGGGGACGCTCCATGAGCACAGAAGTTATGGTTGGCTTGGTAGAATTAGCGAGGATGACGAATATGACGAATGTATTCGTCATATTCCTCAAAACGAAGATAACGAAGTATTCTACATCTTCGTTTTAGCAACCTATTCGTCAACTTCGCTATTCGCTAATTCTAGCAATCAAATAGGAAGGTTGACTTACCAGACAGCTGTGTTAAATTCGCTATGCGATTTTTTTTTTTTAATAAATAGAATACTTATAATAATATTATCATATCAAGTAATATAATTATTGTATTAAAAAAAAAAAATCGCATAGCGAATTTAACACAGCTGTCTCTATAGTCAACCTTCCTATTTGATTGCTAGAATTAGCGAGGTTGACGAATAGGTTGCTAAAACGAAGATGTAGAATACTTCGTTATCTTCGTTTTGAGGAATATGACGAATACATTCGTCATATTCGTCATCCTCGCTAATTCTAGATATGAAACCAATAGGAAAGTAGCCTTAAGTACAAATCGCAATATGCGATTATTTAAATCGCATTTTAATCGCGATAACTAGAAAAAATGACGAATATTCGATTTCGACGAATACGAAACGAATATTCATTCGAATATTCGCGAATTTCGTCGAAATCGAATATGGCACCTGCCGCTCATCACTAATCATAAATCAGTGGTTTCAGCTGTTGCTGGCCAAGATTCATAGTGTCCGCAAAAACATATATTTTGTTCTGGGGTGAAATTAAATTGCCAAAATAGCAATACCATAAATCAGTGGTTTCAGCTGCGGCTGGCCAAGTTTCATAGTGTCTGCAAAAACATATATTTTGTCCTGAGGTGAAATTCAATTGCCAAAATACCAATACCATAAATCAGTGGCTTCAGCTGTTGCAGGCCAAGTTTCATAGTGTCCATAAAAACATATATTTTGTTCTAAGGTGAAATTCAAATGCCAAAATAGCAATACCCTGAATCTGGTGTCCCAGCTGTTGCAGGCCAAGTTTCATAGTGTCCGTAAAAACATATATTTTGTTCTGGGGTGAAATTAAAATGCCAAAATAGCAATACCCTGAATCTGGTGTCCCAGATGTTGCAGGCCAAGTTTCATAGTGTCCGTAAAAACATATATTTTGTTCTGAGGTGAAATTCAAATGCCAAAATAGCAATACCCTGAATCTGGTGTCCCAGCTGTTGCAGGCCAAGTTTCATAGTGACCGCAAAAACATATATTTTGTTCTAGGGTGAAATTCAATTGCCAAAATAGCAATACCATAAATCAGTGGTTTCAGCTGTGGCTGGCCAAGTTTCATAGTGTCCTGCAAATTATATATTTTGTTCTGGGGTGAAATGCAATTGCCAAAATAGCAATACCATTAATCAGTGGTTTCAGCTGTAGATGGCCAAGTTTCATACTGTCCGCAAAAACATATATTTTGTTCTGGGGTGAAATTTAATTGCCAAAATAGCAATACCCTGAATCTAGTGTCCCAGCTGTTGAAGACCAAGTTTCATAGTGTCCGCAAAAACATATATTTTGTCCTGAGGTGAAATTCAATTGCCAAAATACCAATACCATAAATCAGTGGCTTCACCTTTTGCAGGCCAAGTTTCATAGTGTCCGTAAAAACATATATTTTGTTCTGGGGTGAAATTCAAATGCCAAAATAGCAATACCCTGAATCTCGTGTCCCAGCTGTTGCAGGCCAAGTTTCATAGTGACCGCAAAAACATATATTTTGTTCTGGGGTGAAATTCAATTACCAAAATAGCAATACCATAAATCAGTGGTTTCAGCTGTTGCTGGCCAAGATTCATAATGTCCGCAAAAACATATATTTTGTTCTGGGGTGAAATTCAATTGCCAAAATAGCAATACCATAAATCAGTGGTTTCAGCTGTGGCTGGCCAAGATTCATAGTGTCGGCAAAAACATATATTTTGTTGTGGGGTGAAATTCAATTGCCAAAATAGCAATACCCTGAATCTTGTGTCCCAGCTGTTGCAGGCCAAGTTTCATAGTGTCCGCAAAAACATATATTTTGTTGTGGGGTGAAATTCAATTGCCAAAATAGCAATACCCTGAATCTGGTGTCCCAGCTGTTGCAGTCCAAGTTTCATAGTGTCCGCCAAAACATATTTTGTTCTGGGGTGAAATTCAATTGCCAAAATAGCAATACCTTAAATCAGTGGTTTCAGCTGTGGCTGGCCAAGATTCATAGTGTCCGCCAAAACATATTTTGTTCTGGGGTGAAATTCAATTGCCAAAATAGCAATACCCTGAAACTGGTGTCCCAGCTGTTGCGGGCCTAGTTTAGATCTGTCCGTAACAGGGTATATTTTGTCTTGGGGTGAAATTCAATTTCAAAAATAGCAATACCATAAATCAGTGGTTTCAGCTGTTGCGGGCCTAGTTTAAATCTGTCCGTAACAGGGCATATTTTGTTCTGGGGTGAAATTCAATTGCCAAAATAGCAATACCATAGATCAGTTGTTTCAGCTGTGGCTGGCCAAGTTTCATAGTGTCCTGCAAATTATATATTTTGTTCTGGGGTGAAATGCAATTGCCAAAATAGCAATACCATTAATCAGTGGTTTCAGCTGTGGCTGGCCAAGATTCATAGTTTCCACAAAAACATATATTTTGTTGTGGGGTGAAATTCGATTGCCAAAATAGCAATACCCTGAAACTGGTGTCCCAGCTGTTGCAGGCCAAGTTTCATAGTGTCCGAAAAAACATATATTTTGTCCTGGGGTGAAATTCAATTGCCAAAATAGCAATACCATAAATCAGTGGTTTCAGCTATGGCTGGCCAAGATTTATAGTGTCCGCAAAAACATATATTTTGTTGTGGGGTGAAATTCAATTGACAAAATAGCAATACCCTGAAACTGGTGTCCCAGCTGTTGCAGGCCAAGTTTCATAGTGTCCGAAAAAACATATATTTTGTCCTGGGGTGAAATTCAATTGCCAAAATAGCAATACCATAAATCAGTGGTTTCAGCTGTGGCAGGTCAAGATTCATTGTGTCCGCAAAAAAATATATTTTGTTGTGGGGTGAAATTCAATTGCCAGAATAGCAATACCATAAATCAGTGGTTTCAGCTGTGGCTGGCCAAGTTTCATAGTGTCCTGCAAATTATATATTTTGTTCTGGGGTGAAATTCAATTGCCAAAATAGCAATACCATAAATCAGTGGTTTCAGCTGTGGCTGGCCAAGATTCATAGTGTCCACAAAAACATATATTTTGTTGTGGAGTGAAATTCAATTGCCAAAATAGCAATACCCTGAAACTGGTGTCCCAGCTGTGGCTGGCCAAGTTTCATAGTGTCCGAAAAAACATATATTTTGTCCTGGGGTGAAATTCAATTGCCAAAATAGCAAAACCATAAATCAGTGGTTTCAGCTGTGGCATGTCAAGATTCATAGTGTCCGCAAAAACATATATTTTGTTGTGGGGTGAAATTCAATGGCCAAAATAGCAATACCCTGAAACTGGTGTCACAGCTGTTGCAGTCCAAGTTTCCTAGTGTCCGAAAAAACATATATTTTGTCCTGGGGTGAAATTCAATTGCCAAAATAGCAATACCATAAATCAGTGGTTTCAGCTGTGGCTGGCAAAGTATAATAGTGTCCCCCAAAACATATTTTGCTCTGGGGTGAAATTCATTTGCCAAAATAGAAATACCCTGAATCTGGTGTCCTCGCTGTTGCAGGCCAAGTTTCATAGTGTCCGCAAAAACATATATTTTGTTCTGGGGTGAAATTCAATTGCCAAAATAGCAATACCATAAATCAGTGGTTTCAGCTGTGGCTGGCCAAGTTTCATAGTGTCCTGCAAATTATATATTTTGTTCTGGGGTGAAATGCAATTGCCAAAATAGCAATACCATTAATCAGTGGTTTCAGCTGTAGATGGCTAAGTTTCATAGTGTCCGCAAAAACATATATTTTGTTCTGGGGTGAAATTTAATTGCCAAAATAGCAATACCCTGAATCTAGTGTCCCAGCTGTTGAAGGCCAAGTTTTATAGTGTCCGCAAAAACATATATTTTGTCCTGAGGTGAAATTCAATTGCCAAAATAGCAATACCATAAATCAGTGGTTTCAGCTGTGGCTGGCCAAGTTTCATAGTGTCCGCTAAAACATATATTTTGTCCTGAGGTGAAATTCAATTGCCAAAATACCAATACCATAAATCAGTGACTTCAGCTGTTGCAGGCCAAGTTTCATTGTGTCCGTAAAAACATATATTTTGTTCTGGGGTGAAATTCAAATGCCAAAATAGCAATACCCTGAATCTGGTGTCCCAGCTGTTGCAGGCCAAGTTTCATAGTGACCGCAAAAACATATATTTTGTTCTGTGGTGAAATTCAATTACCAAAATAGCAATACCATAAATTAGTGGTTTCAGCTGTTGCAGGCCAAGATTCATAGTGTCCGCAAAAACATATATTTTGTTCTGGGGTGAAATTAAATTGCCAAAATAGCAATACCATAAATCAGTGGTTTCAGCTGTGGCTGGCCAAGTTTCATAGTGTCTGCAAAAACATATATTTTGTCCTTAAGTGAAATTCAATTGCCAAAATACCAATACCATAAATCAGTGGCTTCAGCTGTTGCAGGCTAAGTTTCATAGTATCCGTAAAAACATATATTTTGTTCTGAGGTGAAATTCAAATGCCAAAATAGCAATACCATAAATCAGTGGTTTCAGCTGTTGCGGGCCTAGTTTAAATCTGTCCGTAACAGGGTGTATTTTGTTCTGGGGTGAAATTCAATTGCCAAAATAGCAATACCATAGATCAGTGGTTTCAGCTGTAGATGGCTAAGTTTCATAGTGTCCTGCAAATTATATATTTTGTTCTGGGGTGAAATGCAATTGCCAAAATAGCAATACCATTAATCAGTGGTTTCAGCTGTGGCTGGCCAAGATTCATAGTGTCCGCAAAAACATATATTTTGTTGTGGGGTGAAATTCAATTGCCAAAATAGCAATACCCTGAAACTGGTGTCCCAGCTGTTGAAGGCCAAGTTTCATAGTGTCCGAAAAAACATATATTTTGTCCTGGGGTGAAATTCAATTGCCAAAATAGCAATACCATAAATCAGTGGTTTCGGCTGTGGCTGGCAAAGTATAATAGTGTCCCCCAAAACATATTTTGTTCTGGGGTGAAATTCAATTGCCAAAATAGCAATACCATAGATCAGTGGTTTCAGCTGTAGATGGCTAAGTTTCATACTGTCCGCAAAAACATATATTTTGTACTGGGGTGAAATTTAATTGCCAAAATAGCAATACCCTGAATCTAGTGTCCCAGCTGTTGAAGGCCAAGTTTTATAGTGTCCGAAAAAACATATATTTTGTCCTGAGGTGAAATTCAATTGCCAAAATAGCAATACCATAAATCAGTGGTTTCAGCTGTGGCTGGCCAAGTTTCATAGTGTCCTGCAAATTATATATTTTGTTCTGGGGTGAAATGCAATTGCCAAAATAGCAATAACATTCAGTGGTTTTAGATGTAGATGGCTAAGTTTCATACTGTCCGCAAAAACATATATTTTGTTCTGGGGTGAAATTTAATTGCCAAAATAGCAATACCCTGAATCTAGTGTCCCAGCTGTTGAAGGCCAAGTTTTATAGTGTCCGCAAAAACATATATTTTGTCCTGAGGTGAAATTCAATTGCCAAAATAGCAATACCATAAATCAGTGGTTTCAGCTGTGGCTGGCCAAGTTTCATAGTGTCCGTAAAAACATATATTTTGTCCTGAGGTGAAATTCAATTGCCAAAATAGCAATACCATAAATCATTGGTTTCAGCTGTGGCTGGCCAAGTTTCATAGTGTCCGCAAAAACATATATTTTGTCCTGAGGTGAAATTCAATTGCCAAAATACCAATACCATAAATCAGTGACTTAAGCTGTTGCAGGCCAAGTTTCATAGTGTCCGTAAAAACATATATTTTGTTCTGGGGTGAAATTCAAATGCCAAAATAGCAATACCCTGAATCTGGTGTCCTCGCTGTTGCAGGCCAAGTTTCATAGTGACCGCAAAAACATATATTTTGTTCTGGGGTGAAATTAAATTACCAAAATAGCAATACTATAAATTAGTGGTTTCAGCTGGTGCTGGCCAAGATTCATAGTGTCCGCAAAAACATATATTTTGTTCTGGGGTGAAATTAAAATGCCAAATTAGCAATACCATAAATCAGTGGTTTCAGCTGTGGCTGGCCAAGTTTCATAGTGTCTGCAAAAACATATATTTTGTCCTGAGGTGAAATTCAAATGACAAAATAGCAATACCCGGAATCTGGTGTCCCAGCTGTTGCAGGCCAAGATTCATAATGTCCGCTAAAACATATATTTTGTTCTGGGGTGAAATTCAATTGCCAAAATAGCAATACCATAAATCAGTGGTTTCAGCTGTTGCGGGCCTAGATTAAATCTGTCCGTAACAGGGTATATTTTGTTCTGGGGTGAAATTCAATTGCCAAAATAGCAATACCATAAATCAGTGGTTTCAGCTGTGGCTGGCCAAGTTTCATAGTGTCCTGCAAATTATATATTTTGTTCTGGGGTGAAATGCAATTGCCAAAATAGCAATACCATTAATCAGTGGTTTCAGCTGTGGCTGGCCAAGATTCATAGTGTCCGCAAAAACATATATTTTGTTGTGGGGTGAAATTCAATGGCCAAAATAGCAATACCCTGAAACTGGTGTCACAGCTGTTGCAGGCCAAGTTTCCTAGTGTCCGAAAAAACATATATTTTGTCCTGGGGTGAAATTCAATTGCAAAAATAGCAATACCATAAATCAGTGGTTTCAGCTGTGTCTGGCAAAGTATCATAGTGTCCCCCAAAACATATTTTGTTCTGGTGTGAAATTCAATTGCCAAAATAGAAATACCCTGAATCTGGTGTCCTCGCTGTTGCAGGCCAAGTTTCATAGTGTCCGCAAAAACATATATTTTGTTCTGGGGTGAAATTCAATTGGCAAAATAGCAATACCATAAATCAGTGGTTTCAGCTGTGGCTGGCCAAGTTTCATAGTGTCCTGCAAATTATATATTTTGTTCTGGGGTGAAATGCAATTGCCAAAATAGCAATACCATTAATCAGTGGTTTCATCTGTAGATGGCTAAGTTTCATACTGTCCGCAAAAACATATATTTTGTTCTGGGGTGAAATTTAATTGCCAAAATGGCAATACCCTGAATCTAGTGTCCCAGCTGTTGAAGGCCAAGTTTCATAGTGTCCGCAAAAACATAGATTTTGTCCTGGGGTGAAATTCAATTGCCAAAATAGCAATACCATAAATCATTGGTTTCAGCTGTGGCTGGCCAAGTTTCATAGTGTCCGCAAAAACATATATTTTGTCCTGAGGTGAAATTCAATTGCCAAAATACCAATACCATAAATCAGTGGCTTCAGCTGTTGCAGGCCAAGTTTCATAG
Source organism: Bufotes viridis (assembly GCA_033119425.1). Taxonomy (NCBI): domain Eukaryota; kingdom Metazoa; phylum Chordata; class Amphibia; order Anura; family Bufonidae; genus Bufotes; species Bufotes viridis. Next base: position 447,932,444 of record CM065592.1, read on the forward strand.
TGTCCGTAAAAACATATATTTTGTTCTGGGGTGAAATTCAAATGCAAAAATAGCAATACCCTGAATCTGGTGTCCCAGCTGTTACAGGCCAAGTTTCATAGTGACCGCAAAAACATATATTTTGTTCTGGGGTGAAATTCAATTACCAAAATAGCAATACCATAAATCAGTGGTTTCAGCTGTTGCTGGCCAAGATTCATAGTGTCCGCAAAAACATATATTTTGTTCTGGGGTGAAATTAAATTGCCAAAATAGCAATACCATAAATCAGTGGTTTCAGCTGTGGCTGGCCAAGTTTCATAGTGTCCGTAAAAACATATATTTTGTTCTGGGGTGAAATTAAATTGCCAAAATAGCAATACCATAAATCAGTGGTTTCAGCTGTGGCTGGCCAAGTTTCATAGTGTCCGTAAAAACATATATTTTGTTCTGAGGTGAAATTCAAATGCCAAAATAGCAATACCCTGAATCTGGTGTCCCAGCTGTTGCAGGCCAAGTTTCATAGTGTCCTGCAAATTATATATTTTGTTCTGGGGTGAAATGCAATTGCCAAAATAGCAATACCGTTAATCAGTGGTTTCAGTTGTAGATGGCTAACTTTCATACTGTCCGCAAAAACATATATTTTGTTCTGGGGTGAAATTTAATTGCCAAAATAGCAATACCCTGAATCTAGTGTCCCAGCTGTTGAAGGCCAAGTTTCATAGTGTCCGCAAAAACATATATTTTGTCCTGAGGGTAAATTCAATTGCCAAAATAGCAATACCATAAATCAGTGGTTTGAGCTGTGGCTGGACAAGTTTCATAGTGTCCGCAAAAACATATATTTTGTCCTGAGGTGAAATTCAATTGCCAAAATAGCAATACCATAAATCATTGGTTTATGCTGTTGCAGGCCAAGTTTCATAGTGTCCGTAAAAACATATATTTTGTTCTGGGGTGAAATTCAAATGCCAAAATAGCAATACCCGGAATCTGGTGTCCCAGCTGTTGCAGGCCAAGATTCATAATGTCCGCAAAAACATATATTTTGTTCTGGGGTGAAATTCAATTGCCAAAATAGCAATACCATAAATCAGTGGTTTCAGCTGTGGCTGGCCAAGATTCATAGTGTCGGCAAAAATATATATTTTGTTGTGGGGTGAAATTCAATTGCCAAAATAGCAATACCCTGAATCTGGTGTCCCAGCTGTTGCAGGCCAAGTTTCATAGTGTCCGCAAAAACATATATTTTGTTGTGGGGTGAAATTCAATTGCCAAAATAGCAATACCCTGAAACTAATGTCCCAGCTGTTGCAGGCCAAGTTTCATAGTGTCCGAAAAAACATATATTTTGTCCTGGGGTGAAATTCTATTGCCAAAATAGCAATACCCTGAATCTGGTGTCCCAACTGTTGCAGGCCAAGTTTCATAGTGTCCGAAAAAACATATATTTTGTCCTGGGGTGAAATTCAATTGCCAAAATAGCAATACCTTAAATCAGTGGTTTCAGCTGTGGGTGGCAAAGTATAATAGTGTCCGCCAAAACATATTTTGTTCTGGGGTGAAATTCAATTGCCAAAATAGCAATACCCTGAAACTGGTGTCCCAGCTGTTGCGGGCCTAGTTTAGATCTGTCCGTAACAAGGTATATTTTGTTCTGGGGTGAAATTCAATTGCCAAAATAGCAATACCATAAATCAGTGGTTTCAGCTGTGGCTGGCCAAGTTTCATAGTGTCCTGCAAATTATATATTTTGTTCTGGGGTGAAATGCAATTGCCAAAATAGCAATACCATTAATCAGGGGTTTCAGCTGTGGCTGGCGAAGATTCATAGTGTCCGCAAAAACATATATTTTGTTGTGGGGTGAAATTCAATTTTAAAAATAGCAATACCATGAATCAGTGGTTTCAGCTGTTGCGTGCCTAGTTTAAATCTGTCCGTAACAGGGTATATTTTGTTCTGTGGTGAAATTCAATTGCCAAAATAGCAATACCATAAATCAGTGGTTTCAGCTGTGGCTGGCCAAGTTTCATAGTGTCCTTCAAATTATATATTTTGTTCTGGGGTGAAATGCAATTGCCAAAATAGCAATACCATTAATCAGTGGTTTCAGCTGTGGCTGGCCAAGATTCATAGTGTCCGCAAAAACATATATTTTGTTGTGGGGTGAAATTCAATTGTCAAAATAGCAGTACCCTGAAACTGGTGTCCCAGCTGTTGCAGGCCAAGTTTCATAGTGTCCGAAAAAACATATATTTTGTCCTGGGGTGAAATTCAATTGCCAAAATAGCAATACCATAAATCAGTGGTTTCAGCTGTGGCAGGTCAAGATTCATAGTGTCCGCAAAAACATATATTTTGTTGTGGGGTGAAATTCAATGGCCAAAATAGCAATACCCTGAAACTGGTGTCACAGCTGTTGCAGGCAAAGTTTCCTAGTGTCCGAAAAAACATATATTTTGTCCTGAGGTGAAATTCAATTGCCAAAATAGCAATACCATAAATCAATGGTTTCAGCTGTGGCTGGCAAAGTATAATAGTGTCCACCAAAACATATTTTGTTCTGGGGTGAAATTCATTTGCCAAAATCGAAATACCCTGAATCTGGTGTCCTCAGCTGTTGCAGGCCAAGTTTCATAGTGTCCGCAAAAACATATATTTTGTTCTGGGGTGAAATTCAATTGCCAAAATAGCAATACCATAAATCAGTGTTTTCAGCTGTGGCTGGCCAAGTTTCAAAGTGTCCGCAAAAACATATATTTTGTCCTGAGGTGAAATTCAATTGCCAAAATAGCAATAGCATAAATCAGTGGTTTCAGCTGTGGCTGGCCAAGATTCATAGTGTCGGCAAAAACATATATTTTGTTGTGGGGTGAAATTCAA